>JACBKR010004928.1:0-21108 GCA_014218235.1 Colocasia esculenta
CATAAGCACTGAGAAGTTGGGACCCATGGATTGGGTGGCCCTTTGAATGTACAAAGCCCGTTGCTGATCCAAAAATTCTGAATACTGATCTGGGTCCAGAATGAATCTGAAGTAAGTGCTTTTTCCGAAGCTGGCACGATGGAGAAATC
Source organism: Colocasia esculenta (assembly GCA_014218235.1). Classification (NCBI taxonomy): domain Eukaryota; kingdom Viridiplantae; phylum Streptophyta; class Magnoliopsida; order Alismatales; family Araceae; genus Colocasia; species Colocasia esculenta. Next base: position 150 of record JACBKR010004928.1, read on the forward strand.
TATCCAAAGAGATTGGATAGAAGATCTTCTGATCTATCAGATCCTGCTTCAGAGCGAAGAAAGCTGTATATCTAGCTGCCCACTGAACATAAATCTCTTGAATATGATTTATGGAGTGAGATCCATGAAGGCTTCGGCGAGAGAGAGGGCTTATTTTGATGAACCAAGGAACTGTTGATGGCCTCTAACTGAAGTTGGTTTCCTTGTAGATGATTGTCTAACGGGGGAGTAAGCCTTTCACACTCGAAATGAGTGGAGCCAAAACCTTGAGGGAGATGCGGCCAGAGTGAGATTCTCTGAAGATAACCGCAGGAAGGAGGGAGTCTGCTCTGCTTGGCTGACATTCACCCATCTGCTTGGCAAACCTGTCCAAATGCATGGGATCCGGCATCTGAATCAAATACTAGGGAATGCCGCTTTGGCAAAATAAGGACGTCCAGCCCTCCTCCCTTGGTTCAGGGCTAAAGGGAGGTTATATAGACATGGGAGCTCGGGTTGAGAGCCTTGGATGCTCAAGTGTGAAGAAACACACTTGCACACTTGGCAATCCATGCATTAAAGGTCCAACCAATGGGAGAGGCCAAGTAGGATTTTACTGGGTCAATGGGGAGCCTAGGTGGCCCATATGCCCGTTGGGAACGGCTACATGGTTGCATGGCCGAGAATGGTGCAAGTGGGCTGGAATCTCGGGCAGTTGCGCAGACCAGGTAAATCTTTGTTGACATCAAGGGATCAGGCCGCCAACCACATGCAGACGTCCAGGGATGTGGACGTCGTCTGGGTCAGCGTCCAGGGGGATTGCCGCCAACCAGTAGTCGGCGGCCATCGATGCTGCCGTCTACATGGGATCCGAGGCTGGTCAAAAATGGTCAAACGAGGCTTAATGGGCCAAAGAGCCTTGCGGGAGATGGGCCAAATCTCGCGTCTACAATGCCCCTCCGAGACATCCGTCTTGCAAGGGAGCAGAGCGGACTGAAAGGTTGGTGTCTCGGTAAACAAAGGACGCGGAGATTTAATGGAAGGGCCATCTCCGAGGATAGGAATTCTAGCAAACCAAACGAAAGAGACAGGCTAGAGACAGATGATGAATCGTCTGAGAGACAAATAGGGTAAGAAAAGGGTGATCTACCCGTGTAACTACAACTGCGACCCAATGGCAGGGTCCCTGGCATGGCCGTGTTGGACTTTGACTAGTTTCTGGTGTGTCTGAGTCAAAGGAGTTGTAATATGACGGTTGAATCAGGAGGGTCTCATAACCGGAGCTCGTGGGCTCGCTGGCCTAATCAGGACGTCGGTCCCGAATTTAGGAGGTCACAAAGACAAGGAGTTGGTTGATCTCTCAAAGGATTATCAAAAGATTCTAACTGGAATCACATGCTTGGAAAGCCTGAAGTCCGGAATTAAGCTCGCGGCTGTGAAGGCTCAATGAACTCAATAAGGCTGGAATGATCAGTTGTGAAAAGCACGGTGGGACAAGTGGAGAAGGGGGGCAACAAAGACCCGATTAGTCATGAGGGCGGACCCAGTAGGCTACCTGAGCTGGGGGGGCCATGGAGCAATCATATGATCGAGGAAAATCACCATTTTTTTTTATAGTGTTAGTAAGAGAATGTTAGCAGTGAAGATGCATGCTGGTGTGGGTTGCCTATCTAAAATGCAAGTTAGCACCAGAGGAAAATTCTAAAGGCCATACGAATAACTGAGAGATCGCAAACCATCATGGTTTTTGGTGAAGGGAACTCAGGGTTCACGGTCGCCAAGTTATTCGCCTCTGGTGGGGTCCTATGTTAGACATACCTGCAACGCCAAGGTCGCATGAGCATTCCGACATTGAAGCGCAGCTTGTGCTTAAGATATCTGCAAAACACTCGAAGCACAAGATAAAGGATAATGGCCATATAAGAATAAGACATTTAAAAGTATCCGGGAGTAAACGTCCACATCGATGGCCGCCAGTACACTTGTTAACGTCCACATTTGTGGCCGCCACCTGGAACTGACGTCCACCGATCTGGACGCCTACTTGACAGCGGATCAGGCCGAAAATATAGGTGATGGGAGTCCATAGGGACTCTACCATCTCCTACCTCCGTCCCTCCCTGCTCCTGTTGCGAACCAGAGAGCTGAGAGTCAGAGAAACACAGCAGAATGGCCTCCTCATCGACTGGACGATCCACACAGGCGGAACCCCGGAGTTTTGAGCGAAGTCCCGGACACCTGAGCACGCGTCTGGATAAAGGGAGGTAAGCAATGATTGATTCTATTTTCTCCTGGGCTAAAAATGCCCCAAGCAGTTCTTACAGAACCCTCTCACCCCCATGCAGGAAATCCCAGCATTCCCGAGCCAAGGCCAGGTACGGCCTTTTCTTGGCTTGTGAACCTGGTAAATGCTATCACTGGACATGCGGAGCTTCGTCGGGATGTGGAATTTGAACTTCATGGTGGTACTGGCGAAGAACATGAAGGACATGTGGTGGGGGTTTGACGCCCTGGGGGCGTTGGTGGAGAGATGGCACCCGCACACGCACATGTTCGTGTTCAAGGGCTTCGAGGCGAGCGTGTTGCTGGAGGAGGTGGAATTGTTCCTGGGATGGCAGCGGTGCCTGGAGTACGATGCAGCGACTCCTCTCCTCCCGTGGGAAGAGATCCTCGCGGACATCGTAAGAGACAAGAAGGAGGTGTTGCGGATGACGAACAAGAACGGGATCTTCCTAGACCGGCTGGCCTGGTGGTTGATCCAGCATGCGAGGGAGATTGGCGGAGAGAGGGCGACCCGGGGATTGACACTCTGCCTGGCTGGAGTCTTCCTGTTCCCCACGAGTGGCGATTTCATCCTCTACGAGCACGTTGGAGTACTTTCTCTGCTGTGGCGCGGGCAGTCACTTGCCCCTGCAGTGCTGGCCCACCTGTACAGTTCGCTCTCCACAATGAGCCTAGGCGGACGCACCTGCGGGAGCTTGTTCCTGCTCCAGGTATGGATGGAGGCTCATTTAAAGTTTGATTTTGCTGAAGCACAACCTACCCCCTCCAGGATCTTCCTTCGGAGTTCAGTGTACTGCAGCAGGGCATGGTATGAGCCGGAAGGTGAGATCAAGTGTGTGACAGCACACTTGAAGAGCAGAGATGCTTGGAGAGATCATCTGGCATTTTTGGTGATGGATGACTTCATCGTGAGGCCACTGTTCATGAGGACTATTGAGTTTAGAGCAAGGACCAGGGAGGACATAGATTTGTGGCTGATTGGAGCAGATCATGGTGGTGTACCAACCACATCGGCCACTGTCAGCTTGGGATTCCACGGGGAATCCCAACTTCATTCAACTGCACCGATATGATAATCACCGGGAAGAATGAAAAGATGATGAAGAAAGCCATGAAGACTTGTAAGAAATACCCGTGAGCAAGAAGGTGGGACTGGCAGTGCAGGAAATGCCGAAAGATTTGGCAGTATGAGGATTATACAGACACTATTTGCTCTATTTCTTGTGACTTTTTCATGGCCCGCAGGGCAAAATGATGTATTTTCCTGTTTTGAATAAGTGTAACACAAATTTGATGAATAAAAGTGAGTTGCATTTGTGTTGAATTGGCTTGAGTTGTGGAATGTGTGGGATGAAATGGCCTCAAAAGGGTCCAAAAGAGTGTGCTGTGAGGACTGAGTGCGGGGTGGTTGGCGTCCACATCGACCGTCGCCAAGACTGGTCAACGTCCAGACACTGGCCGCTCACCACTGAAACAGGAGATCGACGTCCACATAGGTGGCCGTCTACATTCAAATTAGACGGCCCGACATGGTCGTTGACCAAACTTCGAGATCTGACATTGAAGAGACCTTGACATCCACATCATGGCCGTTGACGGTACGTCCGCGGCCAGGGCTTGACGTCAGGAAAATGTAACACGCCTTACATTGACGTTAAACCAGGAAACTGCCTTTTTTTGAACCGACGCCCTCTCCCGGGCGCCATTACGCTTCCCAACGCCGGGAGAGGAGAAGACAGAACCCACATCTCTCGCTCGAGACTTCAATGAGGACAAGGGAGAAAGAAGCATCATCCGGGGCGCCGTCAACCGGAGGAGGAAGAGGAAGAGGTGGCCATGGCTACGGCGGAGAGAAGAAGAAGTGGCGGTGGAGGACGCACCGGAGGGGGAAGACACGCCGGAGAAGACGAGGGAGGAGATGAGACGGAGCGGAGGCGTCTCGACGACCCCGGGTGAGTACTCCCAACTCTAGAAACCCAATGTGAGTGTGGTTGTAGAATTGGTGAAAAGGGGGAAAACACTGAAGCTCTGTCGGTGAAGCAGGAACTTGACGTCCATATCGGTGGACGTCGGGTTTATGTAAACGTCCAACCGCATTGTCGTCTAAGTGAACTTGACGACAATGTGTTGGACGCCGATACAGGAACTAAACGGCCATACCTGGACGCTGACTGAGGGCAGACGACATACCCCTTGCTGCCAACTCAAAATTAACGGCAATCGATGCTGACGTTAAGGTTTCTGTGTTTTTGCAGGGCAAGGGCCGAATGAGGAGTAGGGTGACTTGGGACCTGTGCTGGGCATGGTATCGGGCGCTTCCAGAGGCCCAGCAGGCCCAGATAGCGAGGATGGGGTTCGGACATCTCCTATCGGTACGCCCTTTTCACTTAGATGTCCCTTACTTAGAGGCATTGAGGGAGAGATGGGAGGAGGATTGCAAGGCATTCATCATGCCTTGGGGGCACATGATACCCACATTGGAGGATGTGGCGTATCTGACAGGACTGCCGGTTCAGGGAGAGCCAGTAGTCGGACTGGAGAGGAGGGACTACCATGACGACATAGCGGAGTTGTTGGGGCCGGAGTTTGTGGCTGGTAGGAGGCGGCCGATCCGGAGCATCTTGCTCGGATCACTTTCAGAGGCCATGGGACTGAGAGGAGGGCGGAGAGGCCCCTTGGAGACTTTGGAGGAGTTCCATGCCAGGGTGAGGGGTTTGCTGGATCTAGGAGGCCGGAGCGAGGAGTGCTGCGTCCGGATCTTCGTTAGCTATTTCTTCGGGCGCCTACTGTTCGCGACGCAGTCATCTCAGATGAACTGCAAGTTCGTGCTGCTGCTACGAGACTTGGCGCAGGCGGGGAGGTACGCTTGGGGTGCCGCGATGCTGGGACACCTCTTCTCACTTCTCCCGAGCAGCTCACGACGTTCCCAGAGCACTGGGGGCTTCACCCCTTTCCTTCAGGTACGCAATTTTCCTTTAAAGTTGATCTGAATTTCAATTGATTAAACTGTTGACTGACTGACTTTTGCCTTACAGATCTGGGGGTACACCCGTTCCCCATGGGACGCGGGACACTGGTAGAGGCGCCAGACAATGGTGCCTCTCATGGGGAGGTGGGAGGTGGCCCCGGACCCCAGGGTCACCGACAGGAGGGCCGGAGACGTGCGGGTCGCACTCGACCACTACCCGCACGAGCAGGTATGAAAATCTCAACTAGCTCTTCCATTCTTTCAATTACTGCTACATTTGATGTTACTGACCAGTGTTTTCTCATTCTTCTCAGGTAGTGTGGACCCCCTATACGGGGGAGGCGGACGCCTCGCACCCGGCGGTGGCGGCAGGTCGCCCCTTGTTCGACCGCCACCTCCTCTTAGTGTGCCTCGGGACATGTGAGGTACTATATTTGGAGCTGGTGGTACGGACATTGGGCTGGCACCAGCCGGCCATCGAGGTGCCTTCCCTCGGGAGAGAGGGACACTCGCGCCGGCGGTTATTCGCCGAGGACCGTGACTGGGGAGCGGACCACGGAAGCACAGTCGCGTACTGGCACGAGGGTGGAGAGCAGGTGGTACGGCAGACGGCCCTCCTCGACAGTTCAGCGTACATGGAGGATTATCAAGCACGGTACGCTGGACGTCTCCGACTTGACCGGCGAGTGGTAAGTGAACTTCGATCTCTAAGCCTTTGTTGGTGGATTGCCTCATTTGATTCTAACCTTGAAGTGCATTTGGCAGATGCCGGAGTCACAGGCCATCCGCCTGTTGGAGGGGCGACTGGCCGAGCAGGAGGTGGAGCTGACGAGGCTTCGGGCCGAGGTCAGGACACTGGTAAGTAACATTAACCCTTGATTTTGATTTGATATTGAATTGATTGCTGACCAATATATGTGAATGAGAGGGCGGAGCAGCAGAGGGTGCGGGCGAGCCATGATGTAGGGGCGAGCTCGTCTGCCCAGCTAGCCAGAGGGGACCTGGCGGTCCGCCTGCAGGAGGCCCTGGATAGGGCGAATGAGCGGATCCAGGAGCTCGAGGCGGAGGTAAGACACTTAACCAAACCTGAACACTTGTGATTTGATTTGATTTGACGTGTTTGCTTTTTTTTTGGTGTGCAGCGACAGGCAGGAGGAGTAGAGACCCTCTAGGCGCAGGTGGAGCCCTGCGGCTGGATCTGTCGAGGATGAGGGTCACATGACCGCGTTCCGGGACAGTGCGAGGGATGCGGGGGCCGAGAAGATACGGGCCATCGAGGCCCGAGTGCAGGCTGTCGCGGACGTGGAATTCCTGAAGAACCGGGTGCTGAAGAAGCGTCGGGAGCAGCAGCGACAGACTCAGCAGGAGGCGGCCGGGAGGATGGGGTCCGTGTTCGGGTCTCTTGATGACATCGTGTCATTGGGAGATCCGTCCGTTGGACGAGGAGCGGGGGCACGCCCAGAGGCCTCCACTGCGACGAGACCTCCCGTCCCAGACAGGCGTCGAGAGAGGGAGGAGGAGGTCAGCAGCTCGCGTAGGCCGAGGCCTAGCGAGGGTGAGAGGAGAGAGGAGTGAGTTTTTGTACCACCAGGGTATGCCCCTGTCATGATATGTACAGAACTTGATCATTATAGTGAAATTTGTGGACTTTTGTCATTTACATTGAATGGTTTGCTTCTTGTTCTTTGGTTCCTGCATCCTGTATCACAACACTTAAAGAAAACAGGTTAGTGTAGATCTGTTTTAGCCCCTTGCCTACGATATACCTTTCTTGAGATCTGGTCAAGGGATAATTTCTAATCAAAGATAGGAACATAATAAAATAACTGAAAGGGAAATATGCACATGCATTTTTTTGTGTTTTGTTTTCTTGATTTTTTTTTGTGTTTTTGATAAGAAAATAAGGAGCATATATACATGGTACCACTAATTTTTTTTGGATTTTTGGTTTTATTCTAATTTTTTGCTTTTGAAAATAAGGGAAAATAAGGGAGAAAATTTGTACAACGAAATATGTATATCAAAAGACTCTCTTTTTGTTTTTTTGCATTTTGTTTTTTTTTTTGGATTTTCGGACTCTAAGACACATATTCATCACATGTTGTAGTGTAGGGTTTACACGATCTACTTAACCACAGAGGCCAAGAGTGAGGAGGGACGTGCATGAATTCCTTGATGTTGGAATTGCCCCTAGCCTTCTTGATATTTTCCACTACGGAGGATCTTATACAATCAAATTGCCCCTAGTGGGAGAAATGGGAAGAAATGTATAGAAAAGCATGTAGGACTTTTGTTCAAACTACTTTTTGTTTCCAAACCGACATCTCATATCAAGCAGACTTTGTAAACCATTGTTTTCAGGGGGATTTTTCATTTTATTTCTGATTTCTGGGGTGGAGGCACGTACTTTTTGCTACCTCCTTGAGTTGGTCAGCCTTTTTCCGGGTACGTACTTTTTGCTACCCTTTTTTGACCTTCTGGCTTTTCTTTTCCCCTTTTGAAGCTTGATTTGACATTTTGCCCCTTGCTCTTATTAGTTGCCCCTATTTTATGGTGACCTTGTCCTTTTAAAAGAGAGTGGGTGGTCCCCTACTCGTAGTTTGTTCCACTTCCAGACACGACCGAGTGGGAAAAGAATAGGGGAAGCATATTGACCGGATGAGACCGCCTGAGTGTACTTGTGATTTTCCAGTTAGGGGTAGTACTCCAACATCGTGTGGTGTGTGAATAAACCTTTCCTTACTAATAACTAATTGGAGAAGTAGGAAAAGTAGACCTACACATAACAAGTGATGAATGACCGATTTGATGGACTGACTGACTGACTAAGGGTAGAATTTCTTGAGGTAGACTGCATTCCAAGGGTGCGTTAGCTCAACTCCTTCGGCATCCACTAGCCTATAAGCGTTCCCTGAGTATGCTTCTTTGACAACGAACGGACCCTCCCAATTTTCTTGCAATTTGCTCCTGGACCTGGTGCCTTTATGATTTTGCATTTTAGGACCAATTCACTACTTCGAATTTCTTTCAAGAACTCTTTTGGCATAAAAACGTGCAATTCTCTGACGATAGACTTGTGCATGGTCAGCCGCTATCATTTGCCTTTCATCTAAGAGTTCAAGTTGTGCCAACAAGGCTTCCCGACGTTGATTAGGATCAAGTTCGGAATCCAACTGAACTCTAAGCGAAGGGACGAAGATCTCATATGGGAGTATCGCATCCGATCCGTACGTCAAGGCATAAGGAGTTTGCCCCGTGGGGGTTCGGACCGAGGTGCGATAAGCCTAAAGAGCTTCAACCAAGCGATCTGGCCAGTCAGCATTGTTTGTGATTTGCATGTTTTCTTTATGATTTTAATGAGGGCGTCGAGCGCCTCTGAGTGCCGATTCCGAATTGGGGTCTTATAAGCGATTCCGATAACCGAGCGAAAAGTTATGCCTGTTTGAGCGAAGCGGTGTCCGTATGCGATCGCATCGGCAGCCTGCGACCGCGCTCCCGGAGAGGAATTTGGGCGCCGGACCGAAAATCTCCGAATGTGACCATTTACCGACCCTGTCGAAGTGCCGATTCTGAATGGGGCCTCGCGGCGGTTCCGACCCCCGGGCGAATAAAATCCCGTACGACCGGAGGGTACGACAGTCGGTGTACTAGTACACACGCTCCGGGGGGAATTTTCGCCTCGAACAGAATTCCGTGAAACCAGCGCCTTGTCGACCGTCTCAGAGAGCCGATTCCGAATTGTGGTCACATAAGCGATTATGATGCCCGTGCGGAAAGTTATGCTCCATTCTTTCGCTGAAGGGGTGGGAATAAACCGAAGGGGGTGACTATATCGGCGATGTTCGGGCACCCATATCCACGACCTGGGGAGGAGATCTCGCGTCAGTTGAACACGACTTCCGATCGCTGTGACTGGGCGGTTCCGTGTGTGGGCTCCGCCAGCGATTTGCATAATCGAGGGAGTCGCTAACTGCCAAAAATCCATGGAATAGGGGAGATCGTCGGCTAGAATCGCAATTTCAGAGTGCAAAACGAAGGATTTTCGACCCCGAAACGACGTCTTATGGCCTGAGGCAATAAGCCGTCGAGCGCCTCTGAGTGACGATTCCGAATTGGGGTCTTATAAGCGATTCCGATAACCGAGCGAAAAGTTATGCCTGTTTGAGCGAAGCGGTGTCCGTATGCGATCGCATCGGCAGCCTGCGACCGCGCTCCGGGAGAGGATTTTGGGCGCCGAACCGGAAATCTCCGAATGCGACCATTTACCGACCGGGTAGAAGTGCCGATTCTGAATTGGGGCCTCGCGGGCGGTTCCGACCCCCGGGCGAATAAATATCCGCGTCCGACCCGAGGGTACGGCAGTCGGTGTACTAGTACACACGCTCCGGGGGGGGATTTTCACCCCGGAGCAAAATTTCGCGAAACCAGCGCCTTGTCGACCGTCTCGAAGTGCCGATTCCGAATTGTGGTCACACAAGCGATTCTGATGTCCGTGCGGAAAGTTATGCCCAATTCTTTCGCTGAAGGGGTGGGAATAAACCGGAGGGGGTGACTATATCGGCGATGTTCGGGCACCCATATCCAAGACCTGAAGAGGAGATCTCGCGTCGAGTTGAACACGACTTCCGATCGCTGTGACTGGGCGGCTCCGCGTGTGTTCTCCGCCAGCGATTCGCGTAATCGAGGGAGTCGCTACTGCCAAAAAACCATGGAATAGGGGAGATCGTCGGCTAGAATCGCAATTTCGGAGTGCGAACGAAGGGTTTTCGACCCCGAAACGACGTCTTATGGCCTGAGCAAAAAGGCGGCGTCGAGCGCGCCTCTGAGTGCCGATTCCGAATTGGGGTCTTATAAGCGATTCCGATAACCGAGCGAAAAGTTATGCCTGTTTGAGCGAAGCGGTGTCCGTATGCGATCGCATCGGCCCCTGCGACCGCGCTCCCGGAGAGGAATTTGGGCACCGGACCGAAAATCTCTGAATGTGACCATTTACCGACCGGGTCGAAGTGCCGATTCTGAATTGGGGCCTCGCGGGCGGTTCCGACCCCCGGGCGAATAAATATCCGCGTACGACCGGAGGGTACGGCAGTCGGTGTACTAGTACACACGCTCCGAGGGGAATTTTTACCCCAGAACAGAATTCCGCGAAACCAGCGCCTTTTCGACCGTCTCGGAGTGCCGATTCCGAATTGTGGTCACATAAGCGATTATGATACCCGTGCGGAAAGTTATGCCCAATTCTTTCGCTGAAGGGGTGGGAATAAACTGAAGGGGGTGACTATATCGGCGATGTTCGGGCACCCATATCCACGACCTGGGGAGGAGATCTCGCGTCCAGTTGAACACGACTTTCGATCGCTGTGACTGGGCGGCTCCGTGTGTGGGCTCCGCCAGCGATTCGCGTAATCGAGGGAGTCGCTACTGCCAAAAATCCATGGAATAGGGGAGATCGTCGACTAGAATCGCAATTTCGGAGTGCGAAACGAAGGATTTTCGACCCCTAAACGACGTCTTATGGCCTGAGGCAATAAGCGTACGTCGAGCGCCTCTGAGTGACGATTCCGAATTGGGGTCTTATAAGCAATTCCGATAATCGAGCGAAAAGTTATGCCTGTTTGAGCGAAGAGGTGTCCGTATGCGATCGCATCGGCAGCCTGCGACCGCGCTCACGGAGAGGAATTTGGGTGCCGGACCAGAAATCTCCGAATGCGACCATTTACCGACTGGGTCGAAGTGCCGATTCTGAATTGGGGTCTCGCTGGCAGTTTCGACCCCCTGGCGAATAAATATCCGCGTCCGACCAGTTGGTTACGGCAGTCGGTGTACTAGTACACGCTCCGGGGGGAATTTTGGCCCCGAAACGGAATCCGCAAAACCAGCGGCCTTGTCGACCGTCTCGGAGTGCCGATTCCGAATTGTTGTCACAGAAGCGATTCTGATGCTCGTGCGGAAAGTTATGCTCAATTTTTCGCTGAAGGGGTGAGAATAAACCGGAGGGGGAGACTATATCGGCGATGTTCGGGCACCCATATCCACGACCTGGGGAGGAGATCTCGCGTCGAGTTGAACACGACTTCCGATCGCTGTGACTGGGCGGCTCCGCGTGTGGGCTCCGCCAGCGATTCGCGTAATCTAGGGAGTCGCTACTGCCAAAAAACCATGGAATAGGGGAGATCGGTCGGCGCTCAGAATCACAATTTCGGAGTGCGAACGAAGGATTTTCGACCCCGAAACGACGTCTTATGGCCTGACGCAATAAGGGTGCGTCGAGTGCCTCTGAGTGCCGATTCCGAATTGGGGTCTATAAGCGATTCCGATAACCGAGCGAAAAGTTATGCCTGTTTGAGCGAAGCGTGTCCGTATGCGATCGGATCGGCAGCCTGCGACCGCACTCCGGAGAGGAATTTGGGCGCCGGACCGGAAATCTCCGAATGTGACCATTTACTGACCGGGTCGAAGTGCCGATTCTGAATTGGGGCCTCGCGGGCGGTTCCGACCCCCGGGCGAAAAAATATCCGCGTACGACTGGAGGGTACGGCAGTCGGTGTACTAGTACACACGCTCCGGGGGGAATTTTCACCCCGGAACAGAATTCCGAGAAACCAACGCCTTGTGGACCGTCTCAGAGTGCCGATTCCGAATTGTGGTCACATAAGCGATTCTGATGCCCGTGCGGAAAGTTATGCCCAATTCTTTCGCTGAAGGGGTGGGAATAAACCGAAGGGGTGACTATATCGGCGATGTTCGGGCACCCATATCCACGACCTGGGCAGGAGATCTCGCATCCGTTGAACACGACTTCCAATCGCTGTGACTGGGCGGCTCCGTGTGTGGGCTCCGCCAGCGATTCGCGTAATCGAGGGAGTCGCTACTGCCAAAAATCCATGGAATAGGGGAGATCGTCGGCTAGAATCGCAATTTCGTAGTGCGAAATGAAGGATTTTCGACCCCTAAACGACGTCTATGGCCTGAGGCAATAAGGGCCGTCGAGCGCCTCTGAGTGACGATTCCGAATTGGGGTCTTATAAGCGATTCCGATAATCGAGCGAAAAGTTATGCATGTTTGAGCGAAGCGGTGTCCGTATGCGATCGCATCGGCAGCCTGCGACCGCGCTCCCGGAGAGGAATTTGGGTGCCGGACCGGAAATCTCGAATGCGACCATTTACCGACTGGTCGAAGTGCTGATTCTGAATTGGGGCCTCGCGGGCAGTTCCGACCCCCGGCGAATAAATATCCGGTCCGACCGGAGGGTACGGCAGTCGGTGTACTAGTACACACGCTCCGGGGGGAATTTTGGCCCCGAAACGGAATTTCGCGAAACAAGCCTTGTCGACCGTCTCGGAGTGCCGATTCCGAATTGTGGTCACATAAGCGATTCTGATGCCCGTGCGGAAAGTTATGCCCAATTCTTTCGCTGAAGGGGTGGGAATAAACCGGAGGGGGTGACAATATCGGCGATGTTCGGGCACCCATATCCACGACCTGGGGAGGAGATCTCGCGTCAAGTTGAACACGACTTCCGATCGCTGTGACTGGGCGGCTGCGTGTGGACTCCGCGAGCGATTCGCGTAATCAAGGGAGTCGCTACTGCCAAAAAACCATGGAAGAGGGGAGATCGTCGGCTAGAATGCAATTTCGGAGAGCGAAACAAAGGATTTTCGACCCCGAAACGAAGTCTTATGGCCTGAGGCAATAAGGGGGCGTCGAGCGCCTCTGAGTGCCGATTCCGAATTGGGGTCTTATAAGCGATTCCGATAACCGAGCGAAAAGTTATGCATGTTTGAGCGAAGCGGTGTCCGTATGCGATCGCATCGGCAGCCTACGACCGTGCTCCCGGAGAGGAATTTGGGCGCCGGACCGGAAATCTCCGAATGCGACCATTTACCGACGGGGTCGAAGTGCCGATTCTGAATTGGGGCCACGCGGGCGGTTCCGACCCCCGGGCGAATAAATATCCGCGTCCGACCCGAGGGTACGGCAGTCGGTGTACTAGTACACACGCTCCGGGCGGAATTTTGGCCCCGAAACGGAATTCCGCGAAACCAGTGCCTTTTCGACCGTCTCGGAGTGCCGATTCCGAATTGTGGTCACATAAGCGATTCTGATGTCCGTGCGGAACGTTATGCCCAATTCATTCGCTGAAAAGGTGGGAATAAACCGGAGGGGGTGACTATATCGGCGATGTTCGGACACCCATATCCACGATCTGGGGAGGAGATCTCGTATCGAGTTGAACACGACTTCCGATCGCTGTGACTGGGCGGCTCCGCGTGTGGGCTCCGCCAGCGATTCGCGTAATCTAGGGTGTCGCTACTGCCAAAAAACCATGGAATAGGGGAGATCGTCGGCTAGAATCGCAATTTCGGAGTGCGAAACGAAAGATTTTCGACCGTGAAACGACGTCTTATGGCCTGAGGCAATAAGCGGGTGTCGAGCGCCTCTGAGTGCCAATTCCGAATTGGGGTCTTATAAGCGATTCCGATAACCGAGCGAAAAGTTATGCCTGTTTGAGCGAAGCGGTGTCCGTATGCGATCGCATCGGCAGCCTGCGACCGCGCTCCCGGAGAGGAATTTGGCCGACGGACAGGAAATCTCCGAATGCGACCATTTACCGACTGGGTCGAAGTGCCGATTCTGAGTTGGGGCCTCGCGGGCAGTTCCGACCCCCCGCGAATAAATATCTGTGTCCGACCGGAGGGTACGGCAGTCGGTGTACTAGTACACACGCTCGGGGGGAATTTTGGCCCAGAAACGGAATTCCGTGAAACCAGCGCCTTGTCGACCGTCTCGGAGTGCCGATTCTGAATTGTGGTCACATAAGCGATTCTGATGCCCGTGCGGAAAGTTATGCCCAATTCTTTCGCTGAAGGGGTGGGAATAAACCGGAGGGGGTGACTATATCGGCGATGTTCGGGCACCCATATCCACGACCTGGGGAGGAGATATCGCATCGAGTTGAACACGACCTCCGATCGCTGTGACTGGGCGGCTCCGCATGTTGGCTTTGCCAGCGATTCGCGTAATCGAGGGTAATCGAGGGACGTCTACTGACCAAAACCTTGGAATAGGGGAGATCGTCGACTAGAATCGCAATTTCGGAGTGCGAAATGAAGGATTTTCGACCCCGAAACGACGTCTTATGGCCTGAGGTAATAATGGTGCTCGAGCGCCTCTGAGTGCCGATTCCGAATTGGGGTCTTATAAGCGATTCCGATAACCGAGCGAAAAGTTATGCCTGTTTGAGCGAAGCGGTGTCCGTATGCGATCGCATCGGCAGCCTGCGACCGCGCTCCCGGAGAGGAATTTGGGCGCCGGACCGAAATCTCCGAATGCGACCATTTACCAACCGGGTCGAAGTGCCGATTCTGAATTGGGGCTCGCGGGCGGTTCCGACCCCCGGGCGAATAATATCTGTGTCCGACCGGAGGGTACGGCAATCGGTGTACTAGTACACACGCTCCGGTGGGGAATTTTGGCCCCGGAACGGAATTCCGCGAAACAGCGCCTTGTCGACCGTCTCGGAGTGCCGATTCCGAATTATGGTCACATAAGCGATTCTGATGCCCGTGCGGAAAGTTATGCCCAATTTTTTTCGCTGAAGGGGTGGGAATAAACCGGAGGGGGTGACTATATCGGCGATGTTCGGGCACCCATATCCACGACCTGGGGAGGAGATCTCGCGTCGAGTTGAACACGACTTCCGATCGCTGTGACTGGGCGGCTCCGCTTGTGGGCTCCGCCAGCGATTCGCGTAATTGAGGGAGTCGCTACTGCCAAAAAACCATGGAATAGGGGACATCGTCGGCTAGAATTGCAATTTCGGAGTGCGAAACGAAGGATTTTCGACGCCGAAATGACGTCTTATGGCCTGAGGCAATAATGGTTCATCGAGCGCTTTGAGTGCCGATTCCGATTGGGGTCTTATAAGCGATTCCGATAACCGAGCGAAAAGTTATGCCTGTTTGAGCGAAGCGTGTCCGTATGCGATCGCATCGGCAGCCTGCGACCGCGCTCCCGGAGAAGAATTTGGGCGCCGGACTGGAAATCTCCGAATGCGACCATTTACCGACCGGGTCGAAGTGCCGATTCTGATTGGGGCCTCGCGGGCGTTTTCGACCCCCGGGCGAATAAATATCCGTGTCCGACCGGAGGGTACGGCAGTCATTGTACTAGTACAACACGCTCCGGGGGGGAATTTTGGCCCCGAAACGGAATTCTGCGAAACCAGCGCCTTGTCGACCGTCTCGGAGTGCCGATTCCGAATTGTGGTCACATAAGCGATTCTGATGCCCGTGCGGAAAGTTATGCCCAATTCTTTCGCTGAAGTGTGGGAATAAACCGGAGGGGGTGACTACATCGGCGATGTTCGGGCACCCATATCCACGACCTGGGGAGGAGATCTCGCGTCGAGTTGAACACGACTTCCGATCGCTGTGACTGGGAGGCTCCGCGTGTGGGCTTCGCCAGCGATTCGCGTAATCGAGGGAGTCGCTACTGCTAAAGCCAAAAACCTTGGAATAGGGGAGATCGTCGGCTAGAATCGCAATTTCGGAGTGCGAAATGAATTATTTTCGACCCCGAAACGACGTCTTATGGCCTGAGGCAACAATGGTGCGTCGAGCGCCTCTGAGTGCCGATTCCGAATTGGGGTCTTATAAGCAATTCCGATAACCGAGCGAAAAGTTTTCCTGTTTGAGCGAAGCGGTGTCCGTATGCGATCGCATCGGCAGCCTGCGACCGTGCTCCAGGAGAGGAATTTGGGCGCCGGACCGAAAATCTCTGAATGCGACCATTTACCGACCGGGTCAAGTGCCGATTCTGAATTGGGGCCTCGCGGGCGGTTCCGACCCCCGGGAGAATAAATATCCGCGTCCGACCGGAGGGTACGGCAGTCGGTGTACTAGTACACACGCTCCGGGGGGGAATTTCGGCCCCGGAACGGAATTCCGCAAACCAGCGCCTTGTCGACCGTCTCGGAGTGCCGATTCCGAATTGTGGTCACATAAGCGATTCTGATGCCCGTGCGGAAAGTTATGCCCAATTCTTTCGCTGAAAGGGTGGAAATAAACTGGAGGGGATGACTATATCGGCGATGTTCGGGCACCATATCCACGACCTGGGGAGGAGATCTCGCGTCGAGTTCAACAACGACTTCTGAGCGCTGTGACTGGCGGCTCCGCGTGTGGGCTCCGCCAGCGATTCGCGTAATCGAGGGAGTCGCTACTGCCAAAAAACCATGGAATAGGGGAGATCGTCGGCTAGAATCGCAATTTCGGAGTGCGAAATGAAGGATTTTCGACCCCGAAACGACGTCTTATGCCTGAGCTATATTAAGGCGTCGAGCGTCTCTGAGTGACGATTCCGAATTGGGGTCTTATAAGCGATTCCGATAACCGAGCGAAAAGTTATGCATGTTTGAGCGAAGCGGTGTCCGTATGCGATCGCATCGGCAGCCTGCGACCGCGCTCCGGGAGAGGAATTTGGGCGCCGGACCGGAAATCTCCGAATGCGACCATTTACCGACCGGGTCGAAGTGCCGATTCTGAATTGGGGCCTCGCGGGCGGTTCCGACCCCCGGGCGAATAAATATCCGCGTCCGACCCGAGGGTACGGCAGTCGGTGTACTAGTACACACGCTCCGGGGGGGATTTTGGCCCCTAAACGGAATTCCGCGAAACCAGCGCCTTGTCGACCGTCTCGGAGTGCCGATTCCGAATTGTGGTCACATAAGCGATTCTGATGCCGTGCGGAAAGTAATGCCCAATTCTTTCGCTGAAGGGGTTGGAATAAACCTGAGGGGGTGACTATATCGACAATGTTCGGGCACCCATATCCACGACCTGGGGAGGAGATCTCGCGTCGAGTTTAACAAAATCCGATCGCTGTGACTGGGCGGCTCCGTGTGTGGGCTCCGCCAGCGATTCGCGTATCGAGGGAGTCGCTACTGCCAAAAAACCTTGGAATAGGAGAGATCGTATGCTAGAATCACAATTTTGGAGTGCGAAACGAAGGATTTTCGACCCCGAAATGACGTCTTATGGCCTGAGGCTTTAATGGTTCATCGAGCGCCTCTGAGTGTCGATTCCGAATTGGGGTCTTAAAAGCGATTCCGATAACCGAGCGAAAAGTTATGCCTGTTGAGCGAAGCGGTGTCCGTATGCGATTGCATCGGCAGCCTGCGACCGCGCTCCCGGAGAGGAATTTGGCGCCGGACTGGAAATCTCCGAATGCGACCATTTACTGACCGGTCGAAGTGCCGATTCTGAATTGGGGCCTCGCGGGCGGTTCCGACCCCCGGGCGAATAAATATCCGCGTCCGACCCGAGGGTACGGCAGTCATTGTACTAGTACACACGCTCCGGGGGGAATTTTGGCCCCGGAACGGAATTCTGTGAAACCAGCGCCTTGTCGACCGTCTCGGAGTGCCGATTCCGAATTGTGGTCACATAAGCGATTCTGATGCCCGTGCGGAAAGTTATGCCCAATTCTTTCGCTGAAGGGGTGGGAATAAACCGGAGGGGGTGACTATATCGGCGATGTTCGGGCACCCATATCCACGACCTGGGGAGGAGATCTCGCGTCGAGTTGAACACGACTTCCGATCGCTGTGACTGGGAGGCTCCGCGTGTGGGCTTCGCCAGCGATTCGCATAATCGAGGGAGTCGCTACTGCCAAAAAACCTTGGAATAGGGGAGATCGTCAGCTAGAATCCCAATTTCGGAGTGCGAAATGAAGGATTTTCGAACCCGAAACAACGTCTTATGGCCTGAGGCAATAATGGGCGTCAAGCGCCTCTGAGTGCCGATTCCGAATTGGGGTCTTATAAGCGATTCCGATAACCGAGCGAAAAGTTATTCCTGTTTGAGCGAATCGGTGTCCGTATGCGATCGCATCGGCAGCCTGCGACCGCGCTCCAGGAGAGGAATTTGGGCGCCGTACCGGAAAATCTCCGAATGCGACCATTTTCCGACCGGGTCGAAGTGCCGATTCTGAATTGGGGCCTCGCGGGCGGTTCCGACCCCCGGGCGAATAAATATCCGCGTCCGACCCGAGGGTACGGCAGTCGATGTACTAGTACACACGCTCCGGGGGGAATTTTGCCCCGGAACGGAATTCCGCGAAACCAGCGACTTGTCGACCGTCTCGGAGTGCCGATTCCGAAATGTGGTCACATAAGCGATTCTGATGCTCGTACGGAAAGTTATGCCCAATTCATTCGCTGAAGGGGTGGGAATAAACCGAGGGGGTGACTATATCGGCGATGTTCGGGCACCCATATCCACGACTCTGGGGAGGAGATTTCGCGTCGAGTTGAACACGACTCCGATCGCTAAGACTGGGCGGCTCCGCGTGTGGCTTCACCAACGATTCGCGTAATCGAGGGAGTCGCTACTGCCAAAAAACCTTGGAATATGGGAGATCGTCGGCTAGAATCGCAATTTTGGAGTGCGAAATGAAGGATTTTTGACCCCGAAACGACGTCTTATGGCCGAGGCAAAAATGGTGTGTCGAGCGCCTCTGAGTGCCGATTCCGAATTGGGGTCTTATAAGCGATTCTGATAACCGAGCGAAAAGTTATGCCTGTTTCAAGGAAGCGGTGTCCGTATGCGATCGCATCGGCAGCCTGCGACCGCGCTCCCGGAGAGGAATTTCGGCGCCGGACCGGAAATCTACGAATGCGACCATTTACCGACCGGGTCGAAGTGCCGATTCTGAATTGGGGCCTCGCGGGCGGTTCCGACCCCAGGGTGAATAAAATTCGCGTCCGACCCGAGGGTACGGCAGTCGGTGTACTAGTACACACGCTCTGGGGGGGAATTTTGCCCCGGAACGGAATTCCGCAAAAGCAGCGCCTTGTCGACCGTCTCGGAGTGCCGATTCCGAATTGTGGTCACATAAGCGATTCTGATGCACGTGCGGAAAGTTATGCCCAATTCTTTCGCTGAAGGGGTGGGAATAAACCGGAGGGGGTGACTATATCGGCGATGTTCGGCACCCATATCCACTACCTGGGGAGGAGATCTCGCGTCGAGAGTTGAACACGACTTCCGATCGCTGTGACTGGGCGGCTCCGCGTGTGGGCTCCGCCAGCGATTCGCATAATCGAGGGAGTCGCTACTGCCAAAAAACCATGGAATAGGGGAGATCGTCGGTAGAATCGCAATTTCGGAGTGTGAAACGAAGGATTTTCGACCCCGAAACGACGTCTTATGGCCTGAGGAAATATTGGGGAGTCGAGCGCCTCTGAGTGACGTTCCTAATTGGGGTCTTATAAGCGATTCCGATAACCGAGCGAAAAGTTATGCATGTTTGAGCGAAGCGGTGTCCGTATGCTATCGCATCGGCAGCCTGCGACCGCGCTCCGGAGAGGAATTTGGGTGCTAGGCCGGAAATCTCCGAATGCGACCATTTACCGACAGGGTCGAAGTGCCGATCTGAATTGGGGCCTCGCGGGCGGTTCTGACCCCCGGGTGAATAAATATCCGCGTCAGACCCGAGGGTACGGCAGTCGGTGTACTAGTACACACGCTCCGGGGGGAATTTTGGCCCCGAAAAGAAATTTCGCAAAACCAGCGCCTTGTCGACCGTCTCGGAGTGCCGATTCCGAATTGTGGTCACATAAGCGATTCTGATGCCCGTGCGGAAAGTTATGCTCAATTCTTTCGCTGAAGGGGTGGGAATAAACCGGAGGGGGTGACTATATCGGCGATGTTCGGGCACCCATATCCACGACCTGGGGAGGAGATCTCATGTCGAGTTGAACACGACTTCCGATCGCTGTGACTGGGCGGTCTCCGCGGTGGGCTCCGCCAGCGATTCGCGTAATCGAGGGAGTCGCTACTGCCAAAAAAACCTTGGAATAGGAGAGATCGTCGGCTAGAATCGCAATTTTGGAGTGCGAAACGAAGGATTTTCGACCCCGAAATGACGTCTTATGGCCTGAGGCAATAAGGGGCATCGAGAGCCTCTGATAGTGCCGATTCCGAATTGGGGTCTATAAGCGATTCCGATAACCGAGCGAAAAGTTATGCCTGTTTGAACGAAGCGGTGTCCGTATGCGATCGCATCGGCAGCCTGCGACTGCGCTCCCGGAGAGGAATTGGGCGCCGGACCGGAAATCTCCGAATGGGACCATTTACCGACCGGGTCGAAGTGCCGATTCTGAATTGGGGCCTCGCGGGCGGTTTCGAACCCCGGGCGAATAAATATCTGCGTCCGACCCGAGGGTACGGCAGTCGATGTACTAGTACACACGCTCCGGGGGGAATTTTGGCCCCGGAACGGAATTCCGCGAAACCAGCGCCTTGTCGACCGTCTCGGAGTGCCGATTCCGAATTGTGGTCACATAAGCGATTCTGATGCTCGTACGGAAAGTTATGCCCAATTCATTCGCTGAAGGGGTGTGGAATAAACCGGAGGGGGTGACTATATCGCGTCGAGTTGAACACGACTTCCGATCGCTGTGACTGGGCGGCTCCGCGTGTGGGCTCTGCCAGCGATTCGCGTAATCGAGGGAGTCGCTACTTCCAAAAAACCATGGAATAGGGGAGATCGTCGGCTAGAATCGCAATTTCGGAGTGCGAAACGAAGGATTTTCGACCCCGAAACGACGTCTTATGGCCTGAGGCAATATTGGAGCGTCGAGCGCCTCTGAGTGACGATTCCGAATTGGGGTCTTATAAGCGATTGCGATAACCGAGCAAAAAGTTATGCCTGTTTGAGCGAAG
>JACBKR010004930.1:0-20963 GCA_014218235.1 Colocasia esculenta
TTAGAGTGAGAGAAGACCCACCATGTAAAAGGTGGCTCTCTCTCATCTCGGACACATCATGGCACAAAAAAAAGGGAGTTTATGCTTCACACACACATGATACAGGATGGGAGAAACATTAAATGCAAGGAGTGTTAAGGACACATGGACATGACCTTTCTATTGCTAAGAAGAGGGAGAGAGTACAAAACAAACTTGAAGAAAGGAGGGGGGAAGGGAAGCCACGCCATCTCCCTCCTCTCTTCTCTTTTTCTATCTTCACATGACAACTATTCATGAAGATAGCATCTCCTCTTTCTCTCTTTTTCCCCTTCTCCTCTCTCTCTATTCACCTTCTTGGCTTCTCTTACAGATGCTCACGGGAGGCCTTCTTCAAAGATGGAGAAAAAACTGCAGCAGCAGATGCCTTGAGGAGGAAGAAGACCTCCTCTCCCTCTTCTCTTTTCTGCCCTTCAAAACCTCTTCTGCCCCCCTTTCTTGGCCTCTTCCCCCAGGAACCAAAAGGGACCTTTTTTTCTCTTCATAAAGCCTTCTAGAAACCACCCGAAAATGGCCCCTCCACCACCCATGCGCAGGGACAACTTTTCCCATTTTGGGCAACACCTTTTGGGAGTGTTTGCAATTGCTTAATGTCACCCCCTTGCATGGTTGAAATTGGACTTGGTTAGTGGCTTTTAGAAGTCTTATTCGGTGGATCATTTAAATGGGTGTTTCCATTTGGTGGGGGGAGTTGGGCCGGCCAGGAATGGGCCCATTAGGGAATTTTTGAGGCGTCACAATTTCCAAGGTTATCACCCTCTGACAATGGAAGACCAGGTTCGACAGCACCTTCTTCAAGCAAAAGTGTGCCGAGCTCAGCATCTACAACCCCTTCACCTCCGTTGCGCATCCCCAAGCAAACTGTTTGGTCGAAACACCAACCGAACACTGCTGCATGGGATTCTACGAGGGTGGAGGCCGCAGGCGGATCGTGGATAGACAGCTCCCCTAATGTTGCTCCGGTGCCACGAACAACAGCACGAGTGGCAACGGGAGAACACCTTTTCACTGGCATACGGCTCGGAAGCTGTGGTGCCTTTGGAGGTGGCTCTCCCCACTCTTCGAACAACCCATTTCGACGAAGTCGCCAACAACCGTGCTCTTCGGGAGAACCTTGACATGCTCGTCGAACGTCAGAACGACGCCAACATTCGTCTTGTTTCCTATCAGCAACGACTCGCGCAGTACTACAATGCTCGAGTTCGGGAAAGTCGCTTCTGCGTGGGCGACTTGGTTCTACGACGCTGCTCGCTTCGGACCCCTGAGGGCCGTCGCAAGATTGCGCCCCAATGGGAGGACTTATCAGGTCATGCAGATCCTCGGAAAGGTTCTTATAAGCTTGCTACCCCTACGGCGGAGCCATACCCAGGCTTGGCATGTATCTAATCTCAAGGCTTATTTTCTATAAAAGCTTTTGTTCGGCATCCCACTTCTCTTCTCCCTGTTCCTATGGTCCGCCTGAGGTGCGCTGAAATTATCCTTACTTCAAAGTTTTCAACTTCAAATGGATTGTGACCCCTCGGGTTATAAGTGTTCAGCATTCACCCCTGGTCAAAACCCAATTCGGTTCCCGATTGACCTGCGCGGTACTGCCACGCTTATAAACCAGCGAATTCCGACTCGAGCAGGACAAAATCAAGGGAAGAGATAGAAAAAGTGAAGCCATTTGCAAAAAGGATATTAACATTCCAAATGCGTACAAACTCCTCCCGGCGGAGCTACAAAAACGATGATAAAAGAGGCTAGTACATCAGGGGATCTGCTCGGAGGCGCCGGCGCCATCGTCGGCAGGAGGCATATGCCCAGACTGAAACTGGGCAAATCGCACTCCGTCTAGGCGACCGTCGTCTGTCCGACGACGGCACTCCCGCACCGCTGCTTCGAAGGCTTCTGGGCACGCTCGATTGTTGAAGCCTCTGTCCGAGCTCCTCACCAGCTTCAAGACCCACCTTGTAGCAGTGGCCCCCCGAATTGCTCCAAGTCTTCCTTGGCTCGGACTAGCCTTGTACTTGGTCACCCGCCCGCTCCTCACCATCTATGAGAACGCGAGCAACTGCCTCCTTCTTAGCGCGTGCAACGGCGACGTTGAGCTCGGAGATGCGAAGAGCTTTTCGGAGATCCTCGATCTCGTTCCTCAGCTCGGTCTCCTCCGCCGCGCGCTCCGCCTCGAGGCTCTTGCAATAAGCAAGCTCACCTTCCCACACTTTGTGTGTTGAGCCTGCTCAGCCAACTCCCTCAGCATGCCTAGGGTAGCTTGTGATCTCTCCCATCAGTGCTCCATGTCGACACCATGGTCTATACCTTGCTCGACGTGGTCCCTCGGGTGGTGGGCCGCGCGGAGCCCTCAAGAGTCTTCTTTGGACTTAAATCCGGCACCGCGCCATCCTATCCAGTAGGAGGCTGTTGGGCACGGTGGCAGGGGCCTTGGCGCGTCACCCTCCAGCCTCCCCAGCGCAGCCTCCAGAGCTGCCCTTGATCGGATCATGGGCGCCTTCCCTTTCAGCACCTCGGTAATAGGCAGCCGGTCCTCCTCGGAGTCAGCGCAGTCTGCTCGACGTTGGCGCCAATGCCAGTATGCTTGACTGCAACCCCCGCTGTCACGCCCCGACGCGGAATATCGGAGCGCGAAGGCAGTTGCAAGTGAACGGGTATAGAGCGAGTACTAGATCAAACCATTGAACAAGAACAAATACTAAATATTTCATTCATAATAATCTTTCAAATGCCTAGTTACAACCTAATATCAGAGCCAGTCATAGGGCCCAATTACATTGAAAGAAAGTAAAAGACTAAACTTCAACCTAACTACTACAACGCTAATAGAGCATAGGACGCTAGGGTACTCAAGACATCACTCCAGGTCATTCCCGTCCTCTTGAGTGTATGGTTCATCCTGGTCTCACCTGAGAACACAACGACAAATACACAGGGTGAGGATAACGCCCAGTAGGACTTAAATCTCAGGATCAAGCATGCTTTAGTGATTATGTTTTATAAAGTGGATAACTAGAGAGAACAACGGAAACTATAGAAGTACTGGTACACGATAACGAGAAACAATAGCACAATGCACGAGAGAGATAGCAGACAAGTGTTGATATCGGATTGGCCGTATAACAAGATAACAAGTAAAGTTGCACTACAGTGCACAAGTACGATAGCAAGTGTTGGTCGTATTCTTTCAACCACGAGATTCAAGTAAACCAATAATTGACTGTTTGATTATTGATTGTCATAGATCAATCTTGCTGTTCATGCGTTAGGTGTATGCCATCACCCAGATCATTAGACCCTCGCGAGTTATAGTCTTTCAGGTGCTCCTCCCAAGGACCAGACCGTGCCCTATAATGTTGCCTAGCATAGTCATATTTTTATATCGTAGACAATCAATTTAATGGCAAATAGTACCAAGAAATAGATGAGAGTACTAGATGAATAGACGAGATAGTAGAGAGAACGTGAATAGACGAGCGAGTAAGTATAGATGAGAGCTAGTGGACATTGCACGTATGCGACGAGTAAACAGACGATAGTAACAGTTGCACAACACCGCGCACTTGGTGTTGGCAGTCAGGTGGAACTCACGACCCTACCACTGGCCTTGTTATGCACAGGTCCAGAGGTCCGGCGTGATTTAAGACGAGAGTGAATCTCTATAGCCGTTTGGATCATAAGATCCCTAAAGGGTATCATAGGTGTTAGGGTACAACCAGCTCGTCGACCATGTGGGAATCCATGGACAGAGGACACTTACGGAGGCCTTGTATAGGGTTCACTAGTCTAGTGAAAGGAATATCCGACGGAGAGTTCACCACAATCCAAGTAAAGTGTGTATATAAAAATAGGTGCTCGACGTTCTAGAGAATTCTAGAACAGTGGAGCGTCGATATCGGTATATAAACAACGCAAGAAACGAATACAAGTCCTTTAAAATAGGGCAATTAATATACTTTAGTGCAATAATTATCAGATACATTAAGAGATATTTTATGCCAGATTTCAGCCATATAAGGATGGTTCATGTGTGTGCATGTGTAAGAGAGATCATAGATAGAAAGAAGTCGTGAATATGTATTTTAAAAGCATTCAATAAAGCTCCATTTTAAACAGGTGTTTTACTGCGTGTATGACTGTTAAAAGGGCGTAAGTGTAGCTCCATTTTAAAACATGTTTTTACTGTGTGTATGATTGTTAAAAAGGCTTAAAGCATTCAATAAATCTTATGGTTTTTATGCAAAATCCGTGTGAAGGCGACATAGGCCAGCAAGGGTAGCAACAGGGTCAGGGCAGAACACGATAGTGTCTTGTACAGGTCGCGACATGACTTCCAGATCAAGTACTGGGAACGCGACAGGGGTGGGAAAGGGTCGCGACAGGACAGGCACAGGGATAGCGACGGCTTACCTGTCGTTTTCTGAATGCGACGGGTAGGCTGTCGCAATCGGACCTCAGAAGGTGACATATCGGCCCGTCGCAATCTGGTGGTCTGCGCCTGGGTCTGACAGGAATCAGACCAGACTTTGGATTGCGGGCCAACTTGAATCAAATTGATACAGGGTGCTTTGAAAAATCAGAACAAATCACATGGCTTATGAAAATTCGAGAAACAAATTTCTAACGACTCCAGACAGGTCAGGGTACATGCAGTAAATAGGAATTTGCAGTTTGCAAGAAACCTCGATAGATTTTAAATTCATGCAACATGAAGAACAGAACAGTGAGCAACTTGGAATAGATGATTTAATTCGCCAACTAGAGTGAATCAAATTTAGGGCTTTCAGGGGCAAAAGATGCCTATCAACCCTCAGTATTTACTCAAAAGTTTCATGACAAGAGGACGAGTGGATTCAAAGATATGCATTAATGGAAATGGCTCGGGGTCATGAAGTGTACAGAGCTTTGAAAATTCATAAGAAAAGATTTGATCGTGGAAAATATGAATTTGGGGGTTTCGTTCAAGAGGGTAGGAAGAACCTACAGACGAGATTTCAGAATTTTAGCTTCTGAGAATGCCTACCTTTGACTCGATTTGTCTCTAGGGCTTAGAACTCCAAGAACGAGGAAGAAGCTTCAAGAACTCCTTCTCCCCACGAAATCCTTTCCTCCTTGGCCTCTTCTCTCCACGTTCCAACCTTTGGCAATGAGCTAGGGTCGGCCAAGAGAGTTAAGAGGTGTATTTATATAAATACAAGTTCATATTCCTACTACTCATTCCTCTTAATAATTACGAAATTTCCTAACTCCATCTTTCCTCTCTTGCTTTCTAATCTCTAATTGGGTTATGATAGTATCTAAATTCGTGCTAGACTATATGGGTTAGGTTTAGGAATCCATTCCAACTCTTATTGCCTCTTTTAATACTTTAATAATCCCTTTTCCAATTAGGAGATAATTAACCTCCAAATTTAGGGTATTTCTTATTATTCTCCCTTGTAATTCACATTTTTGACCCAATAAGTTCTAGAGGATCCATAAAGCAAAGCCCATTACTTTTTTCTATTCAATGGGTTTTATTTAAAGAATCTTTTCATTTAATATCCCTTTAGCTGGGTTTTTAATTTATTATTTAAAATTTTATTTTTCTCAAAAATTCAGGTTGCTACACCCGCGGCTTCAGCAGTCTCGGAACCCCGGTCCCGGACTACCGTTCCGGCATCCTCCGAGGTCCGGTCCGCTCCCCGGATGCCCCCATCCTCGACACCAAGGTCTCCTCACCCCGACGGGGATCGAAGTGGTTGCAACTTCTACAACCACTCCGCTGGGAGGCAAGGGGCCCGAGGTCGACTCCCTTGCTGGGGCCTCAGTCTCTTCCTCTCTAGAGGAGGACTCTTCAGCCTCTCCGCCCTTTCGAGCGGAGGCTTCCACTTCGCCGCCAACACGACCTGCTCGGCGCCTTCGGTGATTGAAGCTGCTGTTCGAGCAACCTCTTCTTCATGGTCCCCCGCTGGGCTCGCGGCGTGGGCATCCTCTCTTGCTCCCCATCGTAGCTCCCGGACCCGTCGCTTACCACGACGAGGCCTAGTTCGGTCGCCATCTTTAGAACGGCCTCGGTGTTGGGAGGCAACACTCTGACCACACAACTCTCTCTCACACTACCCACTCGTAGATACCAGAGAGAGATAGGAGGAGATAGGAAGAAGAACACAAGAACACCAGATTTTACGTGGTTCGTAGGCAAGAAGCCTTCCTACTCCACGACCACAGCTGCTATCAATACTTCTTCTGCAAGAAAAACACGCACCTACAAAGAGGACAAAACCCCCTTTATATACTAGAGGAAGGGCGCCACAATCGAGACACACAAGGGCAAAAGTGTCCTGCCTCTGAATCACCTCAGAACTGCAAAGTCATGTCCTGGTAAGAGGGAGTCGAATGCTTCATATTTGACATTCGCCTGCATGATTCGAATCCTTCATGCTGACATTCGACTGTATGAGTCGAATCATTCACATCTGACATTCGACTGCATGAGTCGAATCATTCAATCGACTGCTTCATTTTTGACTTTGGCTGTGGCGGTCGAATGCTGAGTCCGCCTGCACACCACAGTCAAAATTTAGCTTCCGGGGGCGCTGCCCCCGAGACCCCCGCAAGGGGCGCTGCCCCCCTTGACCCCCGCGACCTGACCCCTTATGGAGATCTGCTTCAGAGTTCGGGTTCCACATTCTAACAATCTCCCACTTGGAATCAGAACTCCAAACATATCAGGCACCTCATCCTCAAATTAGAAAAGAGCAGCTGGCTGCGGCATCCCTCCATCTATTATTCATTGGAGACCACTGAGCTTGACATAGCTTCAGTTTGTCTCTTGTGACCACCTTGGTTAACATGTCTGCAGGATTTTCTGACCCTCTTTATTCTCAAGTAAAAGTGTATCATCTTCAATCAACCCACGGATAAAGTGTACTTCAGCTGTATATGCTTCGTCCTTGCATGGAAGACAGGGTTCTTGGAAAGATGAATGGCACTTTGACTGTCACAAACAGCACACTGTTGTTTTGTTTCTTGCCCAACTCCTTAAGAAAACTTTTCAGCCACACCATCTCTTGCTGGCTTCGGAGACAGCAACATACTCTGCTCCTTTGGTTGAAAGAGCAACAACTTCTGAAGTTGTGAAACCCAGCTCACTGCAGTCCCACCCAAGGTGTACATAACCAGTGGTGCTTCTCCTTATGTCCAGATCACCACCAAGATCTGCATCATCACAACAAAACCTTGTAAAATACATCACCTTTTCTGAACAAAGACATTTATCTGAAGTGCCTTTCAGATATCTCAAAATCCATTTTACTTGCCTCCCAGTGTTTTTTCTCCCGGATCTGCCATATATCTGCACACCAGCTCCCACTGCATGGCTATATCCGGCCTGGTACAAACCATAGCATACATCACTTCCCACAGCTGATGCATAAGGGATTTTCTTCATGGACTCACATTCTTCAGTAGTCCTCGTGACTGCTCTTTGGACAACTTGAAGTGACTTGCTAGAGGGGTTTTGACTGGTTTGCATCTTGCATGTTGAACCTGCTCAACACCTTCTGAATGTAGTCTTCTGAGATAGCTTCAGAATACCATCTGCTCTATCTCTCACAATTCTCATCCCAAGAATTTGCTTTGCTGCTCCCAAGTCCTTCATAGCAAATTTCTTTGACAATTGCTTTCTTCAGCTTGTTAATCTCTGTCATACTTGATCCTGCAATAAGCATATCACCCCATACAACCAACAATATGATGTAACAATTGTCAAACTTCTTAAAGTAACAACAATGGTCCATGTTGCACCTAATGAACCCATTGCTACATATGAATCCATCAAACTTCTTGTACCACTTCCTGGGGGCTTGTTTCAGACCATACAAGCTTTTGTTCAATGCAAACAGGTTTTCTTTACGATGTTCATGAAAACCCTCTGGCTGCACCATATAAATATCCTCCTCCAAATCACCATGGGAGAAAGCGTTTTTTTACATCAAGTTGTTTCCAGGTGCAAGTTCTCAGCAGCAACAATACTTAACACTAATCTAATAGTGGTTAACTTGACAATTGGAGAGAAATTTCAGTATAGTCAATGCCGTTCCTTCTTTGGAAGCCCTTCACACCACCTTGCCTTGTACCTCTTGCTGCCATC
Source organism: Colocasia esculenta (assembly GCA_014218235.1). Taxonomy (NCBI): domain Eukaryota; kingdom Viridiplantae; phylum Streptophyta; class Magnoliopsida; order Alismatales; family Araceae; genus Colocasia; species Colocasia esculenta. The sequence continues at coordinate 8,168 of JACBKR010004930.1, forward strand.
ATGTTTCTTCCTTTTAACCGAAAAACCATTTGTTTTGCAGTGCCCTCTTGCCCTGTGGTAGTTCAGTCAGCACCCCAGTTTCATTCTTGTTGTAGGAATTCATTTCATCTTTCATTGCCATCTCCCACTTGACTGAATCCTCTACCTGCATAGCTTCATCAAGCTCTCTGGTTCCTGCATCTGTCAACAACAAGTAGTACATAGTATGAGAAAATCGTTCAACTGGCCTGCGCAATCTGCTTGACCTTCTCACTTGAACCTCTGGTTGCACTATAGTATTTTCAGGATCTTCTTGAGACTTTCTTAACACATCCTCTTCTGAAATTCCCTCCACAGCTCAACCTGTGCACTTTCTTGACCTGCATCTTTGATTCCACATCAGATCTGTGCTTGTAAAGCCATCTTTCATTGAATATAACATTCTTTGTCTGATGATTTTTCCTACCTTCATCATCCCAGAAGCGGTATCCAATCATCAAAACCATATCCAATGAAAAAGCATTTCCCTGACTTAGGATCTAACTTGTCTCTGTCATTGGAATCTGCTTCAGAGTTCGGGCTCCACATTCTAACACTCGGGACGATACCCAAGGGGACCCCTGCCGTCCCCTGTTTGGCCGTCTCCGCGACCTCCGACCTCTTTCGCCTCACCTGCGGCTCCACGTCCTCGGCCTCCTGATCAGCCGATGCCTGAGCAGCTTTCCATCAGCCTTCGCCTCTTTTTTTCCGCGAAGATGGCCCTCTCGCCGCTTCTTCTTCGCCTCGGCTGCTCGCTGCTCTTGGTCGGGTGGTGGGCTATCGTCCTCGTGGCCCACCTTCGTCGTGGCCTTCTTCTTCAGGGTATTTTTTTCGGGCCCCTTTTTAGGGACCTGTGAACTTTCAGCATCCTTCATGTTGGCAGAACGATCCTGGGCAGAGCATTAGGAGGGCGCTCCTCACCTACAACCTCCACATACGTTTGTGACGGTGATTTGCTCGGTGTAAAGGGCCATGTCCTCCTATCCATGCCCGCCTCCAGCTCCTTATCAGCTGCACAAGAAGAAAAAAGTTAGTAAAGGTGACTCCTGAACACCAGAAGAGGAAAGAGAGCCAAAGTCACTTACCCCTCCATGCTCGGCTAAGCCCGTGCTTGACTAGCTGAGCCTCAGTGATGTACGCCTCCGTCTTCTCGACAAAAATGTTGTTGAGACGCTCTGAAAGCGCCACCTCATCCTTGCCCATGAAGGGATAGATATCCTTACGCTGGTCCTTCACCCTCGTAGGGAACCCCCACTCCGGCGCCTTTGGCGTTGCACATGAAGAAGAGGATCCGGTGCGTCCCCCCTTGTGGCTGAAAACCGCGGAGAAAACTCTATCCTCATCTGATCCGGTCGGTGCTTCATATAGTATATGCTCCGGCTTGTCCCTGGCAACGCTGTCAGGTGAACTGGCTCCGGAAGAGGTTGCGGTAGGCTCGATGTCCCGCACCTTGCACGACATGCAGAAAGCGCATATCGTCCTCCAACTATTTGGCGCCATTTGATTGGGGCTATCCCCCCCGCGTTCAAACAGGCCCTCGCCACCGTCGGCAGTGGCAGCCGGAACCCTGCCCTATGATGTCGTGGGGACATCGCTATGCAGCCGGCCTTCTCCTGCAATAATTCTCCCCTGCTCCTCTGCGAGCACGATGTCGTACTCCGGCCCGATGCAGTAAACCTCTCGTGAAGGCCCGTCGAAGAGCGATAATTCGTCCGCTGAGGTGCCCCCGGTGCCCTCGCCGCTGCCACTGCACCAGCCACATCTTTACCCCTTCTGTGACATGGCCGAAACGAAGAAGGAAGCAGAGGAACAGGAGGTGTTGGGCAGTAGAAAGGCTCTTCGCAGTGGATTTTTTGAAGGCGTAGTTCCCCGCCTTCGTCTCTCCCCCTTCCTTATAAGGAGAGAGGGCCGGGAAACCCTAGAAGCTACAAGCGCTCTCTTTCCGGGTGGCCATTTGGCGTATCAAGAGGCTCCTGATTCGCCACGGTACCCCCCTTCATCATGAATCCTTCGCCACTTTCAAGAAAACAGTACGAAGCGTCTGCGCCGACCGCCGTTCGCACGTCCGAGGTCACCATCACATATTTAATGCGGGAAGAACATTCGATTGGCCTACCGCCATTTGAGCGCCCCGGTTCCTGAGCCGGCTCAATGGCGTGGGGGGCAGTGGGGTCGATTCTTGCCACCTAGGCCCCTTTGTTGGGCCCGTATAGCCATGGCAGAATGAACGGGCTCCTCCTTTCCCTAGGACAACATGCACCCTCGGACTCTGTTTCCACATCCCCAGGGATACCTGGTCTGCGCAGGGGTGTCCCCGGACGCCCCTTGGTCTGTTCAATCCCACCCAGGCAGACCCCCTCGAGGAACAGGCTTCAGCCCAGAGCGGCCTACGTGGGTTCCGGACTGCAGGACCAGTCACAACCGAGCACCCACTGCAGTTATTTGAACGGCAGGTACGGCTCCCCATATAGGCAACCTCTCGGGATCTATGGCCAAGGGCCGTCGAGCAGATCATTTCACGTCCTAACGACGGTTATAACGGCTGCAAGCCCCTCGCCCCCACGACCAAGAGTAGCATAACTACCGAGCACCCCAACGGGCGCTCCGGTGCGTACTTCCCGACGACGCGCCAACCGGTGCGACCTTTCAGGCACGATCCCGGGACGTTTCATCCCTTCTCTCCAATGCACATGCCTATAAAAGCTCAGGTACGCGCCATGCGAGGTACGCATAATCACACAATCTTACTCACACCACCAGCCACGACATCACACACGATAACTCCCTTCCTCTCAAGTCCGCTACTGACTTAGGCATCGGAGGGTTCTCCCCGGTTCTTCAACCGACCCCTAATCCTATTCTGATTTTGCAGGCCTGCGCCCGCTACCCGGCGACCATCTTCCCTTTCCTCTGAGTGTAGGCCCATTCGGTTCCGCCGAACAGGAAAAGCCTCCACAACATTGTCTGAAGGGTATTACCCTTCTTCTGACATATCTCCACTGTCTTATATATGACTTTTAGCCCTCTTTTTATTTTTACATCCTTAATAAATTTACTTGATTAAGAAAATAATCAAAACATAAAAAAATAAGAAGTATCAAAAATGACAACAAAAGAAAAACCCTTCTAAAGTGCAAGAGCGTACCAAATATATCCACTAATCTTGAAGAGAAGAATCTAACACAAAACTACTCATATATTTGAAGAGATTAAGAAACTTGAAAACTACTCATCCAGGGAGACTGAAAGGTAGAAAAGCATCTAATCGTTCATTGGATCATACAAGAGATGTTGTTCTTCATAATAATAACATTATGTAGGAAAAGATAATAATACCACGCATATAACATTATGTAGTAATAGTAATTCAAATCTTACCTGAATTATGTGTGATCAAATCGCCATTAAGATTATTTAAAAATAAAATAAAAAATATTTTAAATAATTGATTGTTCTATCTTAGAACACGTATAATATATGACATGGTTATTTCGGGTCAAAAAATCTGATACGAGTTCGGATCAAATTTCAGATCTTATGGATCCTTGACATGGTCATGTATAGCTTTTTAGTTCTTTTAGAATCTAATCATTTGTTATAGTATCACCATATGGTTCCTTATTGATATTATTGACTCACTTATAAACTTGTCATATGAAAATTTAGACCCAAGTTTCACTATATGGGCTATTCGTAGTGTATTGTCTCTGCGTGTCGATTGACAAAACGTCACTTAATTATTAATTAAAATCATTTTAGTTAATAATTCATCATATGACTTAAATAGCTCTAAATTTTCATACTTTAAATTATTAAGAATTATATTCTATATATTTTTATAACTTTTTAAATGAATCCACGATCAAATTATATGAAGACAGTGTATGGTAGACTATTAATTCAAACTATTTTTATAAATAAAAAAATAAGTGCACGTACGGCACTGCACTGCACTGCACTACACTAAATGGAACTTTCGCGGCCCTGGTCTGAACACTTCTGGAACGAGGAACCAGAGGAAGCTCGAGTCTTCTCGACTCTGCCAGATAGTTGGATCCCTCCTCCTCCTCTTCCTCATATAACCCATCGCGCTGGCTCTCAACCTGCAATCCAGTGATCGATCGACGAGCTCCCAATTACAACACAATTTGCTCTTTCTAAGCGTTCTTGCCCTGGTTCTTCAATCCCCCTGCTTTCCTCTTCTCGTTGTTTGAACGTTTGAAGGTTTCTTCGCGTTCCCTTCATAGAGAAAATGTCGCTGATCCCATCCTTCTTCGGCAACCGAGGAGCTCGTCTGCGACCCTTCTCTCTGGACGTGTGGGATCCCTTCCAGAGCTTCCCCTTGAAACCCGCCCTCTTACCCCTAACTCCGTTCGGCCGTTGGGATCGCGAGACCTCCGCTTTTGCAATGCCCGAGTCGACTGGAAGGAGACCCCGGAAGCCCACGTGTTCAAGGCCGACTCCCGGCGTCAACAAGGAGGAAGTGAAGGTGGAGGTGGAGGAGGGGCGGATCCTCCAGACAGCGCCAGAGGAGCAAGGAAAAGGGGAGAAGACCGACATCTGGCACCGGGTGGAGCGGAGCGGCGGCAGCTTCGTGAGGCGGTTTCGGCTGCCGGAGAACGCCCAGGTGGACCAGGTGAAGGCCTCCATGGAGAACGGGATACTGACAGTGACGGTTCCCAAGGAGAAGCCAAGAAGAGCCGGAGGTCAAGGCGATCGAGATCTCCGGTTGAGAGGAGTGAGTGATCATATCTTCCTTAAGAGTTGGTTCTGCAACTGTTAGCAGTCTGTTCGCAGGTTTCTTTTTCGTTTGTTATGATTGTCGAGATGTGTCTGGAAGTGATGGATTGATACCCGCGCTTATGATTTATGAACACCCTGTGCGCGTAAGTTGAGATGTGAAAATGCAATAGAAGTTTCTTGCCTCTGATCTGTTTCACACCTGTGCTCCTAACTTGTAGATTTGAGGATCCTTGCGCTCCGCTTCCTCAAAAGATTGTTAATTAATAAGAAACACTGTGATAGTGATATTTATTTTATACATTTTTTATCTCATCTTTCACAATAATAACATTTCAGAATCGATAATTCCACCTTATTATCCTATGAAAACCTCGTCTAACTCCAAGCAATACAAGATCACAAATATTCACAATAAAAATTGTTCAGCTATGCCATGCCATTGTATTGAGAAATGGCTCGACATGGAAGGGTCAGGATAATTTTTGGGTGGCCGAAGATTGCACGGTACATAGAAGCACGAACGACGTCCATGGAAATTGGAAAGGGAGGGTGCCGCCAGAGCAAGCTGCACAAGATTGCGACATGTAATAACTTGTTCGACATGAGTCTCAAACATAATAGCAAATTAAGTGGAGGGTGAATTAATTTCTCCGGACTAAAATTCAGACTACACTCAATTTAAACTTGTTAGATTAGGGTTAAAATATATTTATAGAAGAAAAAGTAAGAAAATAAAAACATAATTATCTATTCGTATCTATGTAAATATTTTTCTTGAAAAAATTTTTATATTTATTTTTTAATAATATATTTAGTATTTTTTAAAAAAATTAAAATATTTTAAAATATATATTTTATATGTCGACCACTCAATCCTTGATTGTTCGGTGTCGACTATTTGAAGCCGACAGATGTCGGACCGCGTCGACGTCGGTCACAGATGAAGACGCAGGCCCTGACCATCGAGAGATGGTTGTTCGTCGATCGTCGGACGTCTGAGTCAAACGTCGTCATAAATTTCCAAGTATCGACATTAAAAATAAAAGTAGAGATTATAGTTACCCTCATGAAAATCTTATGTGAAAAAAAATTTAAGAAATAATTTACCGGAGTCTCATTAAAGAATCAAAATTTTATAATTTTAAGTAAATTATTTTCGTGTAATTTTTCAGTGATATCAAATAAAATATTATATGATTTTTTTTCAAAATTTATTTATTATATGAGATATTATGCAGAAACAAACGGACCCAAAATATGAGCTCAGTGCGACGGAAACCATCTAAATAAGTCAAGAAGGCAGATCGGCGATGACAAATGCACAACGACAATAACAGAGAGATAGGAGATAAGATGTAAATTATTATATACAGAGAATTTTTAAATGATTCGACAGCGCGTACAATCTACATCCATCCTCCGTAGTGGATGAGGGTTAAACACACTAATCCTGTAGCAACGTACAAGATATAGACATACATATTTGATCTCCAACGATGATGCCGCAACACCACAAAAACACACTTTGAATTAAACGTTCAAATAACATTACTCTCTTTCAATCTAAATAATCAAAATTTCCCAATTGGTTTACTAGTCAACTGTCAAAGTAAGGTAACCCATCTTAATCCAGAATAAAGTTATGGATAGGTCAGTAGAACCTTTAGACTAGAAAGATTGGATTACTTAACTTGCTATTGATATGATGGGTCCGGACCCAATCTCGTGGATTCGGAGAGGGGAGACCATATTGGTCCCGAGATGATCGGGTTAGGAATTGAGAAAAGGAAATTAAGTGTTCCACTCAGCCCCGTCTTACTTCAATCTGCAAAAAAAATCAATTTTGGAGATATGGATTCCAAGAATGATCCTCTATGGTCTAAGTCGGTAGAAGTATAGTCTAAGTTGAAAAAAATAATTCAAATCAAGAGAGAGAGAGAGAGGATAGAGTAAATGCTATAGGTATAAGTATGACACCTGGACCATCTTATTTGAGACTGTTGGATTTTTTTTTGAAGTCCTAATAAGTGAAATCTTATTTTTGGTAAGGAGAATCTCATATTTTCACTCTTTTTTTTTGGTAAGGAAAAGTCTAGCGCCACCCCGAATCGATCCCGAGTGAAAACACCTCACACAACTTCTATGTCCATCCTGCCACAGACGGAGGGCCCATACTTTCAACCTGATAGGATGCGATTCCGATTTAAAGAATACCAAGTTGGCTATTAAAATTACTAAATGTGTCGGCCGTGTAACCTGTATGTCCACCTAATTTATTATGAAGTATATTTATATTGCATGGTAAGAGACTTTCAAGACAACAAGTGCGGCCATCCGGTAAAGTTTCAATAGGTTTATTGAAAGATCTATCTCGCAAAGGCGGTGTAAGGATTTGTTTATTGATTATCCGAAAACGTTCTCCTAGTCATGTACGTCCAATAGAACCTATGAATATGCCAGTTCATGTTCCACTCTAGATTTGCAAAAATTTCGTCTGTTGCTGATCTTGCTAAAGTCGAGAATGTTTTTCATACTTGATTTTAGAGTTGATCAAAAAGTATCTAAATGGAATCGGGGTGAAGAAGACATGAAGCGTTGTTCAAGACGATCAGATTTACATCTTCGGACTGTTCTTCGACGTACTCATTCATGGAATAGATCTTCTATAGAATTTTAAATAGATTTTGTTCTATTTGGATATGTATTAAGCTATGACTCTGGTTGTCAAATTCTATCTTTATTAATAAATTAATTTGGCCATCTTTGACCTTTTATATATATAAAAAAAAAACTATATACCTATAAAACATTATTGTGAATAAATATACACTGTTATTTTTATTAAACCTATGGATGTACATATTGCTGAATCCTTTAATAATGTCTGTCGCCCCTAAACTTTATAAGCTCCTTTTAAGATAGATACTTTTTATACAACGGCAATCTTAACTTTACGGCGTGCAAATGCAACCCTCGTAAGTAGATTCTCAGGGTATCAGACAGATAAGATATAACAATGTTATAAGAAATATTCATAGAAATCTTAGGAAAAAAAGGGGCAAAGAACGTCCACGCATCACATTTTCAGAAGAATTTGCAAGCCATCAAAAATAAAGACCAAAAACCATTCTATAACTTGAGAAGATTTGTACATCAAATTCCAAAACAGGTCGCATCAACGACACTTGTGCTGATATAGTATGTCGTCAGTACACTGAATTAGTAACAAATACAACCATCTATCTATAAGGCAACGCCTGCCTGTTTTTTACAGAGTACGCGTAGATATCCATAGAAGCTACCAAGACCCCACTAGGGTCTCTAACTCTCCCTCACCCGGATATCTCGATCGCCTTCACCTCCGGCTTCTTCACCTCTTCTTTGGGCGGTCACAGTGATCACCCCGTTCTCCATGAGGCCTTACACCTGATCTACTGGGCGTTCTCGGGCAGCCGGAACCGCCTCACGAAGCTCCCCCTGCTCCTCTCACCCGGTGCCAGGTATCTGTCTTCTCCTCCTTTTCCTTGCTCCGCTGACCGCTGATCTGGAGGATCCGGCCGTCCTCATCTCCACCTTCACCTCTTCTTTGTTAACCCCGGGGAGGTCGGCCTGAAGACGTGGGCTTCGGGTGTCTCCTTCCAGTCGACGCAGCGGCGGCGGCGAAAGCAGAGGTCTCCGAGTCCCAGCCCCGGAAAGGAGCCAGTGGGAGGGAGCTGTTGTGAAGGGGAAGCCCTGGAAGGGGTCCCAGACGTCCAGAGAGAAGGGGTCGTAGACGCTGGTCCTTCGGTTGCCGAGAAGGATGGGATCAGCGACATTCTCGCTATGAAAGGAAGGAAAAGCCTTCAAACAACAACAAGGGCGAGGAGGACAGTTTAAGAACCAGAACAAGAATGCTCTGAAAGGGCAAATTATGTCAACTATGGCAAGCACTCGATCGATCGCTGGATGCGAAGAGCCTGAGACGACGGGTTTATATAGAGGGCGAGGACGACGAAGATCCAACGATTTGGTAGCGTCGCGAAAACCCGAGGTCTTCTGGTCCCGTGGAATTGTTCCAGAAGTTTCTAGATCGGGGAGAGACGGGAAGGTTTGATAATTCTTAATAGCGTATTAGATGATCGTTTTTTTTGACGAATTAATTAATAAGTTTTAACTATAATAAGACAGATCTTTATTGTAACAAAATTTAACATATATTATAACAGAAGATATTGTAATAAATTATAGTTTTTATTAAGAATTAATAATAAATTTAATATTTAATAAAACTTATTAATTTTTTTGATCTTTCTTATGTGTGAAAAAAATAAAACTTTACTTTGACAGAAAAAGGAAAACTCCACCGCTACGTTTTTCCTCTGCGGTAAATTGTTGCCAATGTATACATTCAGTTATTTTAAATTACTAGTTCTATGCCCATGCTATTTATATTTTAGATATAAATATATTTAATATAATTATAAAAAATATTTAAATATATTTTAATTATTTTTTAAAAAATAAGATTAATAACATCATATTATCTATAATATAAAGTGAAAAATAAATATTTTCAGCAAATAATAAATTCATGTCATTTATTGATCTATAATATAAGATGTACGATGATTGTTTATATAAAAATTAAATAATTAAAATTTTATTTATAAATGTTATATCATTTTAAAATTTAAAAAATTTTTAAACTTTTATGTATCACATTGATGTTAAAATTGTTTAACACTTTAAGGAATATGAATGAATCAAAGTTATTGCAACGGAACTTCTTTGTAGAATGAGGACTCTGCCATCAGAACATAATGGAGGGAAGAAGTTTAGCAATGAAAAAAAATAAATTTTCAGAAAATTAAGGAAAGAATTTACAATACAAATCTAACTAAAATATATTTTCACTAACATAGTGCCAAAACAAAGACATATTCTTAACAACAATTTAAAATATCATTTGATAATTTATATTTGACATCATTTATATAGCATGCACAAATTTTAAAATGTCATATATATTTTAAAATTTATGTTATATAACTGGTGTTAAATATATATGTTAAATGAATATGTTATTAAACTATTTTTCAATGTTAAAAAATATACTAACACATCACAGGGGGAGACTAAATTTTTTTTGGTAGCAAGGAGACTGTTTTTTGTATCAGTAAACTGGAGGTTTAAGAGTTATGTCAAAAGCTTGAAACAAACCGCGCCATGATTTCAAAACAGCACTATATATATAACTTACATATATCAGCTTTCCAAGCTTCCCTCTTATCTCTGGCGTCATGCATCCGCCACACCTCCTAGATATCTACTGTCGGGGAACACCCTCGACAGCCTGTTGCCGCCGAAGCCGGGACCGAGGATGGTGTTGAGCTCCTCCTTGAAGCCCCCGTGCATGGACACGTCCCGTTCGTCCCCCGGATGGCGTAGCTCCGTAGAATCAACCTGACGGTGCAGTAGTCCTCGTAGTCCGACGAACCCCGCGTAGGCTAGTGAAATTGAACACTACCTTCCCCTCGCTCCCCGACGGCCGCTTGCAGGGCCAGGACGCAGAAACTGAGCCTTCTCGCAACGATCTTCCCCTGGAACGCGTTGATTCTGGCCTACACGATGCGGGGGTTGGCGAGGATCCTACAGTCATCATCTTTTGTTCGCCGGTTCTCGCTCTGTCAGCGGCCAACTTCTCTGGTTCGTTGGGCTGTTGCGCGGGAGTTTGAACGAGTGCTCCGGGGAGCTCCTTGAAGGCCTTCCTGAAGGAGGAGATGATGTCGAGATTGAAGTCTGAGATGAAGGCGTCCTCATATATAGAGAACTGCATATTTCGTCTCGTTGCATATTTTGTGCACGGAGTGAAATGAGAAGGAGCACTCCATGACGGCAGCAGCGTCGCCGGGTACCTTTGAGTACAGAACCCGACATTCTTACGCATTAATCCTGTAGATTCTGCGTTTCTAAGCAACCCATATCAAATGAAAACTATGACATCCTCATGGATATTTCAACTTGTGAATAGGCTTACACAAAACCCAGATGCCACACACTCCTAAAATGGCACATCCCTCTGACTGACAAAATGCAGGACTCTGCATTCTTCAACATGTACATGAACATTTCATGTCAGATCCATTATCAATTTACAGAGTTTTCCTAATTGAAACCAAGTTCAACATACCTCAGGTTCAGCCTTCTTCCATGTTTCTCTTGAGAGATTCAGATCTTTCAGGTTTTTCTCTGCAAGTACGGATAATTAAACTGGAGACTGGTGTTTACTTGAGAGAGAAAGGATTAAGGAAGGCAGGAAGAGAGAGAGAGAGAAGAGAGAGAGAGAGAGAGAGAGAGAGAGAGAGAAGAGAAAGATTGAAGAGGAGACGTCAAAGGTGTGTGTAATGATCACCTCGGCCTCCAGGCGGCACTTTTGGAGGAGGACGTCGTCGGCATGGCCTTGAGGCGGCGTACTCCTTCTCCAGCTGCTTGCTCTTCCACTGCGCCTGGCGGTTCTGGAACCACACCGCCACCTGCTTGGGGTCGAGCCCCAGCTCCGACCCAGATGCGCCTTCCTCCCCGACTCCAGCTTCCTCTCCGACCTGAAGCTCATCTCCAGCATCCTCACCTGTAGTTGCCGCTCAGCCGCCGCTTCTTCATCCCCTCCTCCTCCCCTCCCTCCTTCGCCTTATTCCTCCTCCGCCTCTGCCCTACTCTGCTAGTGCTACCACCACCCATCTCGTCATGGTCCCCTGCGGCAAACACACATCTATAATAGTACTGTTCGAGAGAGAAAGAGAGGGACATGTATATATGCAAAACCCAGATTTTCTCAATCACCAGAGCGCAGCGGCGGATGCACAATCGGCGGGGGTTAGCAAGAGTGCGACACAACAGAGGCGAAGGCCGACAGGGCAGGGCGTGTGATGCCGTGGGCGACCGGACGACTGGGGTGGTACCCTGGCGTGCAGCACGGCGAGGCGGCGTGCTGGTGAAGGACGGCGCATGAGGAGAGGGCAACTACAGCGACGCTACCTATGCGTAGATAAGGAAAATCGGTAAGGTGCTATCCCGGGGCGGATGCTGCGTTGAGGCGCTTGCTATTTTTTTTCTTGAACACTGAAACGTCGCAACGTAAAGAAAAGAGAAACTTTACAAAAAAAAATTCAAATAAAGGCAGCTGACGTAAAGAGAGAGAAATAAAAGATAGATATAAAGAAAAGGGGTGAGAGAGAGTTTAGGCTCTGTACTTCTAAAATTGAGTATTATTACTATAGTATAGATTTCCTAATATTGGAAAATTTTAAAAAATGGAGGAAAGTTTTTAAAAAATAGAGCACTTGTGGTATTTTCTACTTTTTTATATTAGGAAAATAAACAGAGGAAGGTTTATAATAAGTTTGATATCTTCTATTTCTTTACATCTTCTTTATATATATATTGGAAGTTTTAAAAAATGGAGAAAAGCTTTTGATAAATGGAGGAATGGTTCTGTGGTATTTTTTATTTTATATTGAAAAATTTTAGATAGAAATAAGAGTGTCCTGGTGTTGCCACGTGACGTACTAAGACTGAAAAATATTATATTAGTATAGATTAGATCACATCTTAGTTGTCAAAGATAAGGAAAAATCTAAAAATACCTTATTTGATTATTAAAGAGATAAAAGAAGTTTCACTTAATGCGCTCAAGCAGTCGTTATTTCCTTTTAAAGTGCTTAATTTTTTTTCAAAAAAAAATATTTTAGTAAATATTTCATAAAAGTGTTTTTTATAAGGGAGAATTAATTATTCGTCCCTGGGAGGGGCGAGCCATTATTTCCCGATCCCTGTCAGGTTTCCCCTGGACGCCCGGTCCCTGCTTTATGCGGGACTTATTTTCCAGTCCCTGGGCGCTTAACGGACGTTATCCTCCTGTGTCCATTACCCATTCTACCCCCAGCCCACCCACCCGTGACCTGTCGACTTTAATGCCTTTCGAAGGAGGCAATGGCGGAAACCTTCTCGCCGCGGCATTGCAGACCAGCGTGCCCCGTGCTTGTCCGCTGCGAAGAGG
>JACBKR010004931.1:0-20948 GCA_014218235.1 Colocasia esculenta
TTAGAGTGAGAGAAGACCCACCATGTAAAAGGTGGCTCTCTCTCATCTCGGACACATCATGGCACAAAAAAAAGGGAGTTTATGCTTCACACACACATGATACAGGATGGGAGAAACATTAAATGCAAGGAGTGTTAAGGACACATGGACATGACCTTTCTATTGCTAAGAAGAGGGAGAGAGTACAAAACAAACTTGAAGAAAGGAGGGGGGAAGGGAAGCCACGCCATCTCCCTCCTCTCTTCTCTTTTTCTATCTTCACATGACAACTATTCATGAAGATAGCATCTCCTCTTTCTCTCTTTTTCCCCTTCTCCTCTCTCTCTATTCACCTTCTTGGCTTCTCTTACAGATGCTCACGGGAGGCCTTCTTCAAAGATGGAGAAAAAACTGCAGCAGCAGATGCCTTGAGAGGAATAAGACCTCCTCTCCCTCTTCTCTTTTCTGCCCTTCAAAACCTCTTCTGCCCCCCTTTCTTGGCCTCTTCCCCCAGGAACCAAAGGGACCTTTTTTTCTCTCATAAAGCTTCTAGAAACCACCCGAAAATGGCCCTCCACCACCCATGCGCAGGGACAACTTTTCCCATTTTGGGCAACACCTTTTGGGAGTGTTTGCAATTGCTTAATGTCACCCCCTTGCATGGTTGAAATTGGACTTGGTTAGTGGCTTTTAGAAGTCTTATTCGGTGGATCATTTAAATGGGTGTTTCCATTTGGTGGGGGGAGTTGGGCCGGCCAGGAATGGGCCCATTAGGGAATTTTTGAGGCGTCACAATTTCCAAGGTTATCACCCTCTGACAATGGAAGACCAGGTTCGACAGCACCTTCTTCAAGCAAAAGTGTGCCGAGCTCAGCATCTACAACCCCTTCACCTCCGTTGCGCATCCCCAAGCAAACTGTTTGGTCGAAACACCAACCGAACACTGCTGCATGGGATTCTACGAGGGTGGAGGCCGCAGGCGGATCGTGGATAGACAGCTCCCCTAATGTTGCTCCGGTGCCACGAACAACAGCACGAGTGGCAACGGGAGAACACCTTTTCACTGGCATACGGCTCGGAAGCTGTGGTGCCTTTGGAGGTGGCTCTCCCCACTCTTCGAACAACCCATTTCGACGAAGTCGCCAACAACCGTGCTCTTCGGGAGAACCTTGACATGCTCGTCGAACGTCAGAACGACGCCAACATTCGTCTTGTTTCCTATCAGCAACGACTCGCGCAGTACTACAATGCTCGAGTTCGGGAAAGTCGCTTCTGCGTGGGCGACTTGGTTCTACGACGCTGCTCGCTTCGGACCCCTGAGGGCCGTCGCAAGATTGCGCCCCAATGGGAGGACTTATCAGGTCATGCAGATCCTCGGAAAGGTTCTTATAAGCTTGCTACCCCTACGGCGGAGCCATACCCAGGCTTGGCATGTATCTAATCTCAAGGCTTATTTTCTATAAAAGCTTTTGTTCGGCATCCCACTTCTCTTCTCCCTGTTCCTATGGTCCGCCTGAGGTGCGCTGAAATTATCCTTACTTCAAAGTTTTCAACTTCAAATGGATTGTGACCCCTCGGGTTATAAGTGTTCAGCATTCACCCCTGGTCAAAACCCAATTCGGTTCCCGATTGACCTGCGCGGTACTGCCACGCTTATAAACCAGCGAATTCCGACTCGAGCAGGACAAAATCAAGGGAAGAGATAGAAAAAGTGAAGCCATTTGCAAAAAGGATATTAACATTCCAAATGCGTACAAACTCCTCCCGGCGGAGCTACAAAAACGATGATAAAAGAGGCTAGTACATCAGGGGATCTGCTCGGAGGCGCCGGCGCCATCGTCGGCAGGAGGCATATGCCCAGACTGAAACTGGGCAAATCGCACTCCGTCTAGGCGACCGTCGTCTGTCCGACGACGGCACTCCCGCACCGCTGCTTCGAAGGCTTCTGGGCACGCTCGATTGTTGAAGCCTCTGTCCGAGCTCCTCACCAGCTTCAAGACCCACCTTGTAGCAGTGGCCCCCCGAATTGCTCCAAGTCTTCCTTGGCTCGGACTAGCCTTGTACTTGGTCACCCGCCCGCTCCTCACCATCTATGAGAACGCGAGCAACTGCCTCCTTCTTAGCGCGTGCAACGGCGACGTTGAGCTCGGAGATGCGAAGAGCTTTTCGGAGATCCTCGATCTCGTTCCTCAGCTCGGTCTCCTCCGCCGCGCGCTCCGCCTCGAGGCTCTTGCAATAAGCAAGCTCACCTTCCCACACTTTGTGTGTTGAGCCTGCTCAGCCAACTCCCTCAGCATGCCTAGGGTAGCTTGTGATCTCTCCCATCAGTGCTCCATGTCGACACCATGGTCTATACCTTGCTCGACGTGGTCCCTCGGGTGGTGGGCCGCGCGGAGCCCTCAAGAGTCTTCTTTGGACTTAAATCCGGCACCGCGCCATCCTATCCAGTAGGAGGCTGTTGGGCACGGTGGCAGGGGCCTTGGCGCGTCACCCTCCAGCCTCCCCAGCGCAGCCTCCAGAGCTGCCCTTGATCGGATCATGGGCGCCTTCCCTTTCAGCACCTCGGTAATAGGCAGCCGGTCCTCCTCGGAGTCAGCGCAGTCTGCTCGACGTTGGCGCCAATGCCAGTATGCTTGACTGCAACCCCCGCTGTCACGCCCCGACGCGGAATATCGGAGCGCGAAGGCAGTTGCAAGTGAACGGGTATAGAGCGAGTACTAGATCAAACCATTGAACAAGAACAAATACTAAATATTTCATTCATAATAATCTTTCAAATGCCTAGTTACAACCTAATATCAGAGCCAGTCATAGGGCCCAATTACATTGAAAGAAAGTAAAAGACTAAACTTCAACCTAACTACTACAACGCTAATAGAGCATAGGACGCTAGGGTACTCAAGACATCACTCCAGGTCATTCCCGTCCTCTTGAGTGTATGGTTCATCCTGGTCTCACCTGAGAACACAACGACAAATACACAGGGTGAGGATAACGCCCAGTAGGACTTAAATCTCAGGATCAAGCATGCTTTAGTGATTATGTTTTATAAAGTGGATAACTAGAGAGAACAACGGAAACTATAGAAGTACTGGTACACGATAACGAGAAACAATAGCACAATGCACGAGAGAGATAGCAGACAAGTGTTGATATCGGATTGGCCGTATAACAAGATAACAAGTAAAGTTGCACTACAGTGCACAAGTACGATAGCAAGTGTTGGTCGTATTCTTTCAACCACGAGATTCAAGTAAACCAATAATTGACTGTTTGATTATTGATTGTCATAGATCAATCTTGCTGTTCATGCGTTAGGTGTATGCCATCACCCAGATCATTAGACCCTCGCGAGTTATAGTCTTTCAGGTGCTCCTCCCAAGGACCAGACCGTGCCCTATAATGTTGCCTAGCATAGTCATATTTTTATATCGTAGACAATCAATTTAATGGCAAATAGTACCAAGAAATAGATGAGAGTACTAGATGAATAGACGAGATAGTAGAGAGAACGTGAATAGACGAGCGAGTAAGTATAGATGAGAGCTAGTGGACATTGCACGTATGCGACGAGTAAACAGACGATAGTAACAGTTGCACAACACCGCGCACTTGGTGTTGGCAGTCAGGTGGAACTCACGACCCTACCACTGGCCTTGTTATGCACAGGTCCAGAGGTCCGGCGTGATTTAAGACGAGAGTGAATCTCTATAGCCGTTTGGATCATAAGATCCCTAAAGGGTATCATAGGTGTTAGGGTACAACCAGCTCGTCGACCATGTGGGAATCCATGGACAGAGGACACTTACGGAGGCCTTGTATAGGGTTCACTAGTCTAGTGAAAGGAATATCCGACGGAGAGTTCACCACAATCCAAGTAAAGTGTGTATATAAAAATAGGTGCTCGACGTTCTAGAGAATTCTAGAACAGTGGAGCGTCGATATCGGTATATAAACAACGCAAGAAACGAATACAAGTCCTTTAAAATAGGGCAATTAATATACTTTAGTGCAATAATTATCAGATACATTAAGAGATATTTTATGCCAGATTTCAGCCATATAAGGATGGTTCATGTGTGTGCATGTGTAAGAGAGATCATAGATAGAAAGAAGTCGTGAATATGTATTTTAAAAGCATTCAATAAAGCTCCATTTTAAACAGGTGTTTTACTGCGTGTATGACTGTTAAAAGGGCGTAAGTGTAGCTCCATTTTAAAACATGTTTTTACTGTGTGTATGATTGTTAAAAAGGCTTAAAGCATTCAATAAATCTTATGGTTTTTATGCAAAATCCGTGTGAAGGCGACATAGGCCAGCAAGGGTAGCAACAGGGTCAGGCAGAACACGATAGTGTCTTGTACAGGTCGCGACATGACTTCCAGATCAAGTACTGGGAACGCGACAGGGGTGGGAAAGGGTCGCGACAGACAGCACAGGGATAGCGACGGCTTACCTGTCGTTTTCTGAATGCGACGGGTAGGCTGTCGCAATCGACCTCAGAAGGACATATCGGCCCGTCGCAATCTGGTGGTCTGCGCCTGGGTCTGACAGGAATCAGACCAGACTTTGGATTGCGGGCCAACTTGAATCAAATTGATACAGGGTGCTTTGAAAAATCAGAACAAATCACATGGCTTATGAAAATTCGAGAAACAAATTTCTAACGACTCCAGACAGGTCAGGGTACATGCAGTAAATAGGAATTTGCAGTTTGCAAGAAACCTCGATAGATTTTAAATTCATGCAACATGAAGAACAGAACAGTGAGCAACTTGGAATAGATGATTTAATTCGCCAACTAGAGTGAATCAAATTTAGGGCTTTCAGGGGCAAAAGATGCCTATCAACCCTCAGTATTTACTCAAAAGTTTCATGACAAGAGGACGAGTGGATTCAAAGATATGCATTAATGGAAATGGCTCGGGGTCATGAAGTGTACAGAGCTTTGAAAATTCATAAGAAAAGATTTGATCGTGGAAAATATGAATTTGGGGGTTTCGTTCAAGAGGGTAGGAAGAACCTACAGACGAGATTTCAGAATTTTAGCTTCTGAGAATGCCTACCTTTGACTCGATTTGTCTCTAGGGCTTAGAACTCCAAGAACGAGGAAGAAGCTTCAAGAACTCCTTCTCCCCACGAAATCCTTTCCTCCTTGGCCTCTTCTCTCCACGTTCCAACCTTTGGCAATGAGCTAGGGTCGGCCAAGAGAGTTAAGAGGTGTATTTATATAAATACAAGTTCATATTCCTACTACTCATTCCTCTTAATAATTACGAAATTTCCTAACTCCATCTTTCCTCTCTTGCTTTCTAATCTCTAATTGGGTTATGATAGTATCTAAATTCGTGCTAGACTATATGGGTTAGGTTTAGGAATCCATTCCAACTCTTATTGCCTCTTTTAATACTTTAATAATCCCTTTTCCAATTAGGAGATAATTAACCTCCAAATTTAGGGTATTTCTTATTATTCTCCCTTGTAATTCACATTTTTGACCCAATAAGTTCTAGAGGATCCATAAAGCAAAGCCCATTACTTTTTTCTATTCAATGGGTTTTATTTAAAGAATCTTTTCATTTAATATCCCTTTAGCTGGGTTTTTAATTTATTATTTAAAATTTTATTTTTCTCAAAAATTCAGGTTGCTACACCCGCGGCTTCAGCAGTCTCGGAACCCCGGTCCCGGACTACCGTTCCGGCATCCTCCGAGGTCCGGTCCGCTCCCCGGATGCCCCCATCCTCGACACCAAGGTCTCCTCACCCCGACGGGGATCGAAGTGGTTGCAACTTCTACAACCACTCCGCTGGGAGGCAAGGGGCCCGAGGTCGACTCCCTTGCTGGGGCCTCAGTCTCTTCCTCTCTAGAGGAGGACTCTTCAGCCTCTCCGCCCTTTCGAGCGGAGGCTTCCACTTCGCCGCCAACACGACCTGCTCGGCGCCTTCGGTGATTGAAGCTGCTGTTCGAGCAACCTCTTCTTCATGGTCCCCCGCTGGGCTCGCGGCGTGGGCATCCTCTCTTGCTCCCCATCGTAGCTCCCGGACCCGTCGCTTACCACGACGAGGCCTAGTTCGGTCGCCATCTTTAGAACGGCCTCGGTGTTGGGAGGCAACACTCTGACCACACAACTCTCTCTCACACTACCCACTCGTAGATACCAGAGAGAGATAGGAGGAGATAGGAAGAAGAACACAAGAACACCAGATTTTACGTGGTTCGTAGGCAAGAAGCCTTCCTACTCCACGACCACAGCTGCTATCAATACTTCTTCTGCAAGAAAAACACGCACCTACAAAGAGGACAAAACCCCCTTTATATACTAGAGGAAGGGCGCCACAATCGAGACACACAAGGGCAAAAGTGTCCTGCCTCTGAATCACCTCAGAACTGCAAAGTCATGTCCTGGTAAGAGGGAGTCGAATGCTTCATATTTGACATTCGCCTGCATGATTCGAATCCTTCATGCTGACATTCGACTGTATGAGTCGAATCATTCACATCTGACATTCGACTGCATGAGTCGAATCATTCAATCGACTGCTTCATTTTTGACTTTGGCTGTGGCGGTCGAATGCTGAGTCCGCCTGCACACCACAGTCAAAATTTAGCTTCCGGGGGCGCTGCCCCCGAGACCCCCGCAAGGGGCGCTGCCCCCCTTGACCCCCGCGACCTGACCCCTTATGGAGATCTGCTTCAGAGTTCGGGTTCCACATTCTAACAATCTCCCACTTGGAATCAGAACTCCAAACATATCAGGCACCTCATCCTCAAATTAGAAAAGAGCAGCTGGCTGCGGCATCCCTCCATCTATTATTCATTGGAGACCACTGAGCTTGACATAGCTTCAGTTTGTCTCTTGTGACCACCTTGGTTAACATGTCTGCAGGATTTTCTGACCCTCTTTATTCTCAAGTAAAAGTGTATCATCTTCAATCAACCCACGGATAAAGTGTACTTCAGCTGTATATGCTTCGTCCTTGCATGGAAGACAGGGTTCTTGGAAAGATGAATGGCACTTTGACTGTCACAAACAGCACACTGTTGTTTTGTTTCTTGCCCAACTCCTTAAGAAAACTTTTCAGCCACACCATCTCTTGCTGGCTTCGGAGACAGCAACATACTCTGCTCCTTTGGTTGAAAGAGCAACAACTTCTGAAGTTGTGAAACCCAGCTCACTGCAGTCCCACCCAAGGTGTACATAACCAGTGGT
Source organism: Colocasia esculenta (assembly GCA_014218235.1). Lineage (NCBI taxonomy): Eukaryota > Viridiplantae > Streptophyta > Magnoliopsida > Alismatales > Araceae > Colocasia > Colocasia esculenta. The sequence continues at coordinate 7,191 of JACBKR010004931.1, forward strand.
GCTTCTCCTTATGTCCAGATCACCACCAAGATCTGCATCATCACAACAAAACCTTGTAAAATACATCACCTTTTCTGAACAAAGACATTTATCTGAAGTGCCTTTCAGATATCTCAAAATCCATTTTACTTGCCTCCCAGTGTTTTTTCTCCCGGATCTGCCATATATCTGCACACCAGCTCCCACTGCATGGCTATATCCGGCCTGGTACAAACCATAGCATACATCACTTCCCACAGCTGATGCATAAGGGATTTTCTTCATGGACTCACATTCTTCAGTAGTCCTCGTGACTGCTCTTTGGACAACTTGAAGTGACTTGCTAGAGGGGTTTTGACTGGTTTGCATCTTGCATGTTGAACCTGCTCAACACCTTCTGAATGTAGTCTTCTGAGATAGCTTCAGAATACCATCTGCTCTATCTCTCACAATTCTCATCCCAAGAATTTGCTTTGCTGCTCCCAAGTCCTTCATAGCAAATTTCTTTGACAATTGCTTTCTTCAGCTTGTTAATCTCTGTCATACTTGATCCTGCAATAAGCATATCACCCCATACAACCAACAATATGATGTAACAATTGTCAAACTTCTTAAAGTAACAACAATGGTCCATGTTGCACCTAATGAACCCATTGCTACATATGAATCCATCAAACTTCTTGTACCACTTCCTGGGGGCTTGTTTCAGACCATACAAGCTTTTGTTCAATGCAAACAGGTTTTCTTTACGATGTTCATGAAAACCCTCTGGCTGCACCATATAAATATCCTCCTCCAAATCACCATGGGAGAAAGCGTTTTTTTACATCAAGTTGTTTCCAGGTGCAAGTTCTCAGCAGCAACAATACTTAACACTAATCTAATAGTGGTTAACTTGACAATTGGAGAGAAATTTCAGTATAGTCAATGCCGTTCCTTCTTTGGAAGCCCTTCACACCACCTTGCCTTGTACCTCTTGCTGCCATCATGTTTCTTCCTTTTAACCGAAAAACCATTTGTTTTGCAGTGCCCTCTTGCCCTGTGGTAGTTCAGTCAGCACCCCAGTTTCATTCTTGTTGTAGGAATTCATTTCATCTTTCATTGCCATCTCCCACTTGACTGAATCCTCTACCTGCATAGCTTCATCAAGCTCTCTGGTTCCTGCATCTGTCAACAACAAGTAGTACATAGTATGAGAAAATCGTTCAACTGGCCTGCGCAATCTGCTTGACCTTCTCACTTGAACCTCTGGTTGCACTATAGTATTTTCAGGATCTTCTTGAGACTTTCTTAACACATCCTCTTCTGAAATTCCCTCCACAGCTCAACCTGTGCACTTTCTTGACCTGCATCTTTGATTCCACATCAGATCTGTGCTTGTAAAGCCATCTTTCATTGAATATAACATTCTTTGTCTGATGATTTTTCCTACCTTCATCATCCCAGAAGCGGTATCCAATCATCAAAACCATATCCAATGAAAAAGCATTTCCCTGACTTAGGATCTAACTTGTCTCTGTCATTGGAATCTGCTTCAGAGTTCGGGCTCCACATTCTAACACTCGGGACGATACCCAAGGGGACCCCTGCCGTCCCCTGTTTGGCCGTCTCCGCGACCTCCGACCTCTTTCGCCTCACCTGCGGCTCCACGTCCTCGGCCTCCTGATCAGCCGATGCCTGAGCAGCTTTCCATCAGCCTTCGCCTCTTTTTTTCCGCGAAGATGGCCCTCTCGCCGCTTCTTCTTCGCCTCGGCTGCTCGCTGCTCTTGGTCGGGTGGTGGGCTATCGTCCTCGTGGCCCACCTTCGTCGTGGCCTTCTTCTTCAGGGTATTTTTTTCGGGCCCCTTTTTAGGGACCTGTGAACTTTCAGCATCCTTCATGTTGGCAGAACGATCCTGGGCAGAGCATTAGGAGGGCGCTCCTCACCTACAACCTCCACATACGTTTGTGACGGTGATTTGCTCGGTGTAAAGGGCCATGTCCTCCTATCCATGCCCGCCTCCAGCTCCTTATCAGCTGCACAAGAAGAAAAAAGTTAGTAAAGGTGACTCCTGAACACCAGAAGAGGAAAGAGAGCCAAAGTCACTTACCCCTCCATGCTCGGCTAAGCCCGTGCTTGACTAGCTGAGCCTCAGTGATGTACGCCTCCGTCTTCTCGACAAAAATGTTGTTGAGACGCTCTGAAAGCGCCACCTCATCCTTGCCCATGAAGGGATAGATATCCTTACGCTGGTCCTTCACCCTCGTAGGGAACCCCCACTCCGGCGCCTTTGGCGTTGCACATGAAGAAGAGGATCCGGTGCGTCCCCCCTTGTGGCTGAAAACCGCGGAGAAAACTCTATCCTCATCTGATCCGGTCGGTGCTTCATATAGTATATGCTCCGGCTTGTCCCTGGCAACGCTGTCAGGTGAACTGGCTCCGGAAGAGGTTGCGGTAGGCTCGATGTCCCGCACCTTGCACGACATGCAGAAAGCGCATATCGTCCTCCAACTATTTGGCGCCATTTGATTGGGGCTATCCCCCCCGCGTTCAAACAGGCCCTCGCCACCGTCGGCAGTGGCAGCCGGAACCCTGCCCTATGATGTCGTGGGGACATCGCTATGCAGCCGGCCTTCTCCTGCAATAATTCTCCCCTGCTCCTCTGCGAGCACGATGTCGTACTCCGGCCCGATGCAGTAAACCTCTCGTGAAGGCCCGTCGAAGAGCGATAATTCGTCCGCTGAGGTGCCCCCGGTGCCCTCGCCGCTGCCACTGCACCAGCCACATCTTTACCCCTTCTGTGACATGGCCGAAACGAAGAAGGAAGCAGAGGAACAGGAGGTGTTGGGCAGTAGAAAGGCTCTTCGCAGTGGATTTTTTGAAGGCGTAGTTCCCCGCCTTCGTCTCTCCCCCTTCCTTATAAGGAGAGAGGGCCGGGAAACCCTAGAAGCTACAAGCGCTCTCTTTCCGGGTGGCCATTTGGCGTATCAAGAGGCTCCTGATTCGCCACGGTACCCCCCTTCATCATGAATCCTTCGCCACTTTCAAGAAAACAGTACGAAGCGTCTGCGCCGACCGCCGTTCGCACGTCCGAGGTCACCATCACATATTTAATGCGGGAAGAACATTCGATTGGCCTACCGCCATTTGAGCGCCCCGGTTCCTGAGCCGGCTCAATGGCGTGGGGGGCAGTGGGGTCGATTCTTGCCACCTAGGCCCCTTTGTTGGGCCCGTATAGCCATGGCAGAATGAACGGGCTCCTCCTTTCCCTAGGACAACATGCACCCTCGGACTCTGTTTCCACATCCCCAGGGATACCTGGTCTGCGCAGGGGTGTCCCCGGACGCCCCTTGGTCTGTTCAATCCCACCCAGGCAGACCCCCTCGAGGAACAGGCTTCAGCCCAGAGCGGCCTACGTGGGTTCCGGACTGCAGGACCAGTCACAACCGAGCACCCACTGCAGTTATTTGAACGGCAGGTACGGCTCCCCATATAGGCAACCTCTCGGGATCTATGGCCAAGGGCCGTCGAGCAGATCATTTCACGTCCTAACGACGGTTATAACGGCTGCAAGCCCCTCGCCCCCACGACCAAGAGTAGCATAACTACCGAGCACCCCAACGGGCGCTCCGGTGCGTACTTCCCGACGACGCGCCAACCGGTGCGACCTTTCAGGCACGATCCCGGGACGTTTCATCCCTTCTCTCCAATGCACATGCCTATAAAAGCTCAGGTACGCGCCATGCGAGGTACGCATAATCACACAATCTTACTCACACCACCAGCCACGACATCACACACGATAACTCCCTTCCTCTCAAGTCCGCTACTGACTTAGGCATCGGAGGGTTCTCCCCGGTTCTTCAACCGACCCCTAATCCTATTCTGATTTTGCAGGCCTGCGCCCGCTACCCGGCGACCATCTTCCCTTTCCTCTGAGTGTAGGCCCATTCGGTTCCGCCGAACAGGAAAAGCCTCCACAACATTGTCTGAAGGGTATTACCCTTCTTCTGACATATCTCCACTGTCTTATATATGACTTTTAGCCCTCTTTTTATTTTTACATCCTTAATAAATTTACTTGATTAAGAAAATAATCAAAACATAAAAAAATAAGAAGTATCAAAAATGACAACAAAAGAAAAACCCTTCTAAAGTGCAAGAGCGTACCAAATATATCCACTAATCTTGAAGAGAAGAATCTAACACAAAACTACTCATATATTTGAAGAGATTAAGAAACTTGAAAACTACTCATCCAGGGAGACTGAAAGGTAGAAAAGCATCTAATCGTTCATTGGATCATACAAGAGATGTTGTTCTTCATAATAATAACATTATGTAGGAAAAGATAATAATACCACGCATATAACATTATGTAGTAATAGTAATTCAAATCTTACCTGAATTATGTGTGATCAAATCGCCATTAAGATTATTTAAAAATAAAATAAAAAATATTTTAAATAATTGATTGTTCTATCTTAGAACACGTATAATATATGACATGGTTATTTCGGGTCAAAAAATCTGATACGAGTTCGGATCAAATTTCAGATCTTATGGATCCTTGACATGGTCATGTATAGCTTTTTAGTTCTTTTAGAATCTAATCATTTGTTATAGTATCACCATATGGTTCCTTATTGATATTATTGACTCACTTATAAACTTGTCATATGAAAATTTAGACCCAAGTTTCACTATATGGGCTATTCGTAGTGTATTGTCTCTGCGTGTCGATTGACAAAACGTCACTTAATTATTAATTAAAATCATTTTAGTTAATAATTCATCATATGACTTAAATAGCTCTAAATTTTCATACTTTAAATTATTAAGAATTATATTCTATATATTTTTATAACTTTTTAAATGAATCCACGATCAAATTATATGAAGACAGTGTATGGTAGACTATTAATTCAAACTATTTTTATAAATAAAAAAATAAGTGCACGTACGGCACTGCACTGCACTGCACTACACTAAATGGAACTTTCGCGGCCCTGGTCTGAACACTTCTGGAACGAGGAACCAGAGGAAGCTCGAGTCTTCTCGACTCTGCCAGATAGTTGGATCCCTCCTCCTCCTCTTCCTCATATAACCCATCGCGCTGGCTCTCAACCTGCAATCCAGTGATCGATCGACGAGCTCCCAATTACAACACAATTTGCTCTTTCTAAGCGTTCTTGCCCTGGTTCTTCAATCCCCCTGCTTTCCTCTTCTCGTTGTTTGAACGTTTGAAGGTTTCTTCGCGTTCCCTTCATAGAGAAAATGTCGCTGATCCCATCCTTCTTCGGCAACCGAGGAGCTCGTCTGCGACCCTTCTCTCTGGACGTGTGGGATCCCTTCCAGAGCTTCCCCTTGAAACCCGCCCTCTTACCCCTAACTCCGTTCGGCCGTTGGGATCGCGAGACCTCCGCTTTTGCAATGCCCGAGTCGACTGGAAGGAGACCCCGGAAGCCCACGTGTTCAAGGCCGACTCCCGGCGTCAACAAGGAGGAAGTGAAGGTGGAGGTGGAGGAGGGGCGGATCCTCCAGACAGCGCCAGAGGAGCAAGGAAAAGGGGAGAAGACCGACATCTGGCACCGGGTGGAGCGGAGCGGCGGCAGCTTCGTGAGGCGGTTTCGGCTGCCGGAGAACGCCCAGGTGGACCAGGTGAAGGCCTCCATGGAGAACGGGATACTGACAGTGACGGTTCCCAAGGAGAAGCCAAGAAGAGCCGGAGGTCAAGGCGATCGAGATCTCCGGTTGAGAGGAGTGAGTGATCATATCTTCCTTAAGAGTTGGTTCTGCAACTGTTAGCAGTCTGTTCGCAGGTTTCTTTTTCGTTTGTTATGATTGTCGAGATGTGTCTGGAAGTGATGGATTGATACCCGCGCTTATGATTTATGAACACCCTGTGCGCGTAAGTTGAGATGTGAAAATGCAATAGAAGTTTCTTGCCTCTGATCTGTTTCACACCTGTGCTCCTAACTTGTAGATTTGAGGATCCTTGCGCTCCGCTTCCTCAAAAGATTGTTAATTAATAAGAAACACTGTGATAGTGATATTTATTTTATACATTTTTTATCTCATCTTTCACAATAATAACATTTCAGAATCGATAATTCCACCTTATTATCCTATGAAAACCTCGTCTAACTCCAAGCAATACAAGATCACAAATATTCACAATAAAAATTGTTCAGCTATGCCATGCCATTGTATTGAGAAATGGCTCGACATGGAAGGGTCAGGATAATTTTTGGGTGGCCGAAGATTGCACGGTACATAGAAGCACGAACGACGTCCATGGAAATTGGAAAGGGAGGGTGCCGCCAGAGCAAGCTGCACAAGATTGCGACATGTAATAACTTGTTCGACATGAGTCTCAAACATAATAGCAAATTAAGTGGAGGGTGAATTAATTTCTCCGGACTAAAATTCAGACTACACTCAATTTAAACTTGTTAGATTAGGGTTAAAATATATTTATAGAAGAAAAAGTAAGAAAATAAAAACATAATTATCTATTCGTATCTATGTAAATATTTTTCTTGAAAAAATTTTTATATTTATTTTTTAATAATATATTTAGTATTTTTTAAAAAAATTAAAATATTTTAAAATATATATTTTATATGTCGACCACTCAATCCTTGATTGTTCGGTGTCGACTATTTGAAGCCGACAGATGTCGGACCGCGTCGACGTCGGTCACAGATGAAGACGCAGGCCCTGACCATCGAGAGATGGTTGTTCGTCGATCGTCGGACGTCTGAGTCAAACGTCGTCATAAATTTCCAAGTATCGACATTAAAAATAAAAGTAGAGATTATAGTTACCCTCATGAAAATCTTATGTGAAAAAAAATTTAAGAAATAATTTACCGGAGTCTCATTAAAGAATCAAAATTTTATAATTTTAAGTAAATTATTTTCGTGTAATTTTTCAGTGATATCAAATAAAATATTATATGATTTTTTTTCAAATTTATTTATTATATGAGATATTATGCAGAAACAACGGGACCCAAAATATGACTCGTGCGACGGAAACCATCTAAATAAGTCAAGAAGGCAGATCGGCGATGACAAATGCACACGACAATAACAGAGAGATAGGAGATAAGATGTAAATTATTATATACAGAGAATTTTTAAATGATTCGACAGCGCGTACAATCTACATCCATCCTCCGTAGTGGATGAGGGTTAAACACACTAATCCTGTAGCAACGTACAAGATATAGACATACATATTTGATCTCCAACGATGATGCCGCAACACCACAAAAACACACTTTGAATTAAACGTTCAAATAACATTACTCTCTTTCAATCTAAATAATCAAAATTTCCCAATTGGTTTACTAGTCAACTGTCAAAGTAAGGTAACCCATCTTAATCCAGAATAAAGTTATGGATAGGTCAGTAGAACCTTTAGACTAGAAAGATTGGATTACTTAACTTGCTATTGATATGATGGGTCCGGACCCAATCTCGTGGATTCGGAGAGGGGAGACCATATTGGTCCCGAGATGATCGGGTTAGGAATTGAGAAAAGGAAATTAAGTGTTCCACTCAGCCCCGTCTTACTTCAATCTGCAAAAAAAATCAATTTTGGAGATATGGATTCCAAGAATGATCCTCTATGGTCTAAGTCGGTAGAAGTATAGTCTAAGTTGAAAAAAATAATTCAAATCAAGAGAGAGAGAGAGAGGATAGAGTAAATGCTATAGGTATAAGTATGACACCTGGACCATCTTATTTGAGACTGTTGGATTTTTTTTTGAAGTCCTAATAAGTGAAATCTTATTTTTGGTAAGGAGAATCTCATATTTTCACTCTTTTTTTTTGGTAAGGAAAAGTCTAGCGCCACCCCGAATCGATCCCGAGTGAAAACACCTCACACAACTTCTATGTCCATCCTGCCACAGACGGAGGGCCCATACTTTCAACCTGATAGGATGCGATTCCGATTTAAAGAATACCAAGTTGGCTATTAAAATTACTAAATGTGTCGGCCGTGTAACCTGTATGTCCACCTAATTTATTATGAAGTATATTTATATTGCATGGTAAGAGACTTTCAAGACAACAAGTGCGGCCATCCGGTAAAGTTTCAATAGGTTTATTGAAAGATCTATCTCGCAAAGGCGGTGTAAGGATTTGTTTATTGATTATCCGAAAACGTTCTCCTAGTCATGTACGTCCAATAGAACCTATGAATATGCCAGTTCATGTTCCACTCTAGATTTGCAAAAATTTCGTCTGTTGCTGATCTTGCTAAAGTCGAGAATGTTTTTCATACTTGATTTTAGAGTTGATCAAAAAGTATCTAAATGGAATCGGGGTGAAGAAGACATGAAGCGTTGTTCAAGACGATCAGATTTACATCTTCGGACTGTTCTTCGACGTACTCATTCATGGAATAGATCTTCTATAGAATTTTAAATAGATTTTGTTCTATTTGGATATGTATTAAGCTATGACTCTGGTTGTCAAATTCTATCTTTATTAATAAATTAATTTGGCCATCTTTGACCTTTTATATATATAAAAAAAAAACTATATACCTATAAAACATTATTGTGAATAAATATACACTGTTATTTTTATTAAACCTATGGATGTACATATTGCTGAATCCTTTAATAATGTCTGTCGCCCCTAAACTTTATAAGCTCCTTTTAAGATAGATACTTTTTATACAACGGCAATCTTAACTTTACGGCGTGCAAATGCAACCCTCGTAAGTAGATTCTCAGGGTATCAGACAGATAAGATATAACAATGTTATAAGAAATATTCATAGAAATCTTAGGAAAAAAAGGGGCAAAGAACGTCCACGCATCACATTTTCAGAAGAATTTGCAAGCCATCAAAAATAAAGACCAAAAACCATTCTATAACTTGAGAAGATTTGTACATCAAATTCCAAAACAGGTCGCATCAACGACACTTGTGCTGATATAGTATGTCGTCAGTACACTGAATTAGTAACAAATACAACCATCTATCTATAAGGCAACGCCTGCCTGTTTTTTACAGAGTACGCGTAGATATCCATAGAAGCTACCAAGACCCCACTAGGGTCTCTAACTCTCCCTCACCCGGATATCTCGATCGCCTTCACCTCCGGCTTCTTCACCTCTTCTTTGGGCGGTCACAGTGATCACCCCGTTCTCCATGAGGCCTTACACCTGATCTACTGGGCGTTCTCGGGCAGCCGGAACCGCCTCACGAAGCTCCCCCTGCTCCTCTCACCCGGTGCCAGGTATCTGTCTTCTCCTCCTTTTCCTTGCTCCGCTGACCGCTGATCTGGAGGATCCGGCCGTCCTCATCTCCACCTTCACCTCTTCTTTGTTAACCCCGGGGAGGTCGGCCTGAAGACGTGGGCTTCGGGTGTCTCCTTCCAGTCGACGCAGCGGCGGCGGCGAAAGCAGAGGTCTCCGAGTCCCAGCCCCGGAAAGGAGCCAGTGGGAGGGAGCTGTTGTGAAGGGGAAGCCCTGGAAGGGGTCCCAGACGTCCAGAGAGAAGGGGTCGTAGACGCTGGTCCTTCGGTTGCCGAGAAGGATGGGATCAGCGACATTCTCGCTATGAAAGGAAGGAAAAGCCTTCAAACAACAACAAGGGCGAGGAGGACAGTTTAAGAACCAGAACAAGAATGCTCTGAAAGGGCAAATTATGTCAACTATGGCAAGCACTCGATCGATCGCTGGATGCGAAGAGCCTGAGACGACGGGTTTATATAGAGGGCGAGGACGACGAAGATCCAACGATTTGGTAGCGTCGCGAAAACCCGAGGTCTTCTGGTCCCGTGGAATTGTTCCAGAAGTTTCTAGATCGGGGAGAGACGGGAAGGTTTGATAATTCTTAATAGCGTATTAGATGATCGTTTTTTTTGACGAATTAATTAATAAGTTTTAACTATAATAAGACAGATCTTTATTGTAACAAAATTTAACATATATTATAACAGAAGATATTGTAATAAATTATAGTTTTTATTAAGAATTAATAATAAATTTAATATTTAATAAAACTTATTAATTTTTTTGATCTTTCTTATGTGTGAAAAAAATAAAACTTTACTTTGACAGAAAAAGGAAAACTCCACCGCTACGTTTTTCCTCTGCGGTAAATTGTTGCCAATGTATACATTCAGTTATTTTAAATTACTAGTTCTATGCCCATGCTATTTATATTTTAGATATAAATATATTTAATATAATTATAAAAAATATTTAAATATATTTTAATTATTTTTTAAAAAATAAGATTAATAACATCATATTATCTATAATATAAAGTGAAAAATAAATATTTTCAGCAAATAATAAATTCATGTCATTTATTGATCTATAATATAAGATGTACGATGATTGTTTATATAAAAATTAAATAATTAAAATTTTATTTATAAATGTTATATCATTTTAAAATTTAAAAAATTTTTAAACTTTTATGTATCACATTGATGTTAAAATTGTTTAACACTTTAAGGAATATGAATGAATCAAAGTTATTGCAACGGAACTTCTTTGTAGAATGAGGACTCTGCCATCAGAACATAATGGAGGGAAGAAGTTTAGCAATGAAAAAAAATAAATTTTCAGAAAATTAAGGAAAGAATTTACAATACAAATCTAACTAAAATATATTTTCACTAACATAGTGCCAAAACAAAGACATATTCTTAACAACAATTTAAAATATCATTTGATAATTTATATTTGACATCATTTATATAGCATGCACAAATTTTAAAATGTCATATATATTTTAAAATTTATGTTATATAACTGGTGTTAAATATATATGTTAAATGAATATGTTATTAAACTATTTTTCAATGTTAAAAAATATACTAACACATCACAGGGGGAGACTAAATTTTTTTTGGTAGCAAGGAGACTGTTTTTTGTATCAGTAAACTGGAGGTTTAAGAGTTATGTCAAAAGCTTGAAACAAACCGCGCCATGATTTCAAAACAGCACTATATATATAACTTACATATATCAGCTTTCCAAGCTTCCCTCTTATCTCTGGCGTCATGCATCCGCCACACCTCCTAGATATCTACTGTCGGGGAACACCCTCGACAGCCTGTTGCCGCCGAAGCCGGGACCGAGGATGGTGTTGAGCTCCTCCTTGAAGCCCCCGTGCATGGACACGTCCCGTTCGTCCCCCGGATGGCGTAGCTCCGTAGAATCAACCTGACGGTGCAGTAGTCCTCGTAGTCCGACGAACCCCGCGTAGGCTAGTGAAATTGAACACTACCTTCCCCTCGCTCCCCGACGGCCGCTTGCAGGGCCAGGACGCAGAAACTGAGCCTTCTCGCAACGATCTTCCCCTGGAACGCGTTGATTCTGGCCTACACGATGCGGGGGTTGGCGAGGATCCTACAGTCATCATCTTTTGTTCGCCGGTTCTCGCTCTGTCAGCGGCCAACTTCTCTGGTTCGTTGGGCTGTTGCGCGGGAGTTTGAACGAGTGCTCCGGGGAGCTCCTTGAAGGCCTTCCTGAAGGAGGAGATGATGTCGAGATTGAAGTCTGAGATGAAGGCGTCCTCATATATAGAGAACTGCATATTTCGTCTCGTTGCATATTTTGTGCACGGAGTGAAATGAGAAGGAGCACTCCATGACGGCAGCAGCGTCGCCGGGTACCTTTGAGTACAGAACCCGACATTCTTACGCATTAATCCTGTAGATTCTGCGTTTCTAAGCAACCCATATCAAATGAAAACTATGACATCCTCATGGATATTTCAACTTGTGAATAGGCTTACACAAAACCCAGATGCCACACACTCCTAAAATGGCACATCCCTCTGACTGACAAAATGCAGGACTCTGCATTCTTCAACATGTACATGAACATTTCATGTCAGATCCATTATCAATTTACAGAGTTTTCCTAATTGAAACCAAGTTCAACATACCTCAGGTTCAGCCTTCTTCCATGTTTCTCTTGAGAGATTCAGATCTTTCAGGTTTTTCTCTGCAAGTACGGATAATTAAACTGGAGACTGGTGTTTACTTGAGAGAGAAAGGATTAAGGAAGGCAGGAAGAGAGAGAGAGAGAAGAGAGAGAGAGAGAGAGAGAGAGAGAGAGAGAAGAGAAAGATTGAAGAGGAGACGTCAAAGGTGTGTGTAATGATCACCTCGGCCTCCAGGCGGCACTTTTGGAGGAGGACGTCGTCGGCATGGCCTTGAGGCGGCGTACTCCTTCTCCAGCTGCTTGCTCTTCCACTGCGCCTGGCGGTTCTGGAACCACACCGCCACCTGCTTGGGGTCGAGCCCCAGCTCCGACCCAGATGCGCCTTCCTCCCCGACTCCAGCTTCCTCTCCGACCTGAAGCTCATCTCCAGCATCCTCACCTGTAGTTGCCGCTCAGCCGCCGCTTCTTCATCCCCTCCTCCTCCCCTCCCTCCTTCGCCTTATTCCTCCTCCGCCTCTGCCCTACTCTGCTAGTGCTACCACCACCCATCTCGTCATGGTCCCCTGCGGCAAACACACATCTATAATAGTACTGTTCGAGAGAGAAAGAGAGGGACATGTATATATGCAAAACCCAGATTTTCTCAATCACCAGAGCGCAGCGGCGGATGCACAATCGGCGGGGGTTAGCAAGAGTGCGACACAACAGAGGCGAAGGCCGACAGGGCAGGGCGTGTGATGCCGTGGGCGACCGGACGACTGGGGTGGTACCCTGGCGTGCAGCACGGCGAGGCGGCGTGCTGGTGAAGGACGGCGCATGAGGAGAGGGCAACTACAGCGACGCTACCTATGCGTAGATAAGGAAAATCGGTAAGGTGCTATCCCGGGGCGGATGCTGCGTTGAGGCGCTTGCTATTTTTTTTCTTGAACACTGAAACGTCGCAACGTAAAGAAAAGAGAAACTTTACAAAAAAAAATTCAAATAAAGGCAGCTGACGTAAAGAGAGAGAAATAAAAGATAGATATAAAGAAAAGGGGTGAGAGAGAGTTTAGGCTCTGTACTTCTAAAATTGAGTATTATTACTATAGTATAGATTTCCTAATATTGGAAAATTTTAAAAAATGGAGGAAAGTTTTTAAAAAATAGAGCACTTGTGGTATTTTCTACTTTTTTATATTAGGAAAATAAACAGAGGAAGGTTTATAATAAGTTTGATATCTTCTATTTCTTTACATCTTCTTTATATATATATTGGAAGTTTTAAAAAATGGAGAAAAGCTTTTGATAAATGGAGGAATGGTTCTGTGGTATTTTTTATTTTATATTGAAAAATTTTAGATAGAAATAAGAGTGTCCTGGTGTTGCCACGTGACGTACTAAGACTGAAAAATATTATATTAGTATAGATTAGATCACATCTTAGTTGTCAAAGATAAGGAAAAATCTAAAAATACCTTATTTGATTATTAAAGAGATAAAAGAAGTTTCACTTAATGCGCTCAAGCAGTCGTTATTTCCTTTTAAAGTGCTTAATTTTTTTTCAAAAAAAAATATTTTAGTAAATATTTCATAAAAGTGTTTTTTATAAGGGAGAATTAATTATTCGTCCCTGGGAGGGGCGAGCCATTATTTCCCGATCCCTGTCAGGTTTCCCCTGGACGCCCGGTCCCTGCTTTATGCGGGACTTATTTTCCAGTCCCTGGGCGCTTAACGGACGTTATCCTCCTGTGTCCATTACCCATTCTACCCCCAGCCCACCCACCCGTGACCTGTCGACTTTAATGCCTTTCGAAGGAGGCAATGGCGGAAACCTTCTCGCCGCGGCATTGCAGACCAGCGTGCCCCGTGCTTGTCCGCTGCGAAGAGG
>JACBKR010004932.1:0-21088 GCA_014218235.1 Colocasia esculenta
GTGGAGTAAGATCCTTGCTCAGTCAGATTGAGTTGTTTCTCTCAGTTCCATCCTTCCCATCTTCCTTGAGGATTATTTCTCTGAGTTGAGGACTTTGCCTCTTTATTTGCACTTTGTGCACTCAGAATTTTTTTTCTTTTTCATCCATAATGCTGCACAACCCATCACTTTTCAAGAGTAGCGAGTCCAACTTTACTCAGATCCGGGGCATTTTTCATGGATATATTTTTCTTTTGCTTATTGCTTTTTGCTTTTGATTTTCTTTTCTTTTCCTCTTTACGGAAGGATGAACAGTCAGGTTCCTTGATCACATGCCTTCACTTCCTTCGCAATTCACTTAAGGGGAGGGGAGAAAACCAATCACCTCTCTCCTACTAGCCTTAACAAATTTGCTACATTCGGGTTCAGCTAGTCTAAGTGGCTGTGTAGTGTGTGTATGAAAACTTCTTGCCATAAATCCTTACATAAGGTAGACAAGAAGTACATGCAATCCTTTACTAGAGGTTACCTAACATGGATACTTGCAAGGAATGTGACAACCACAAAATTTTAATAGTTAAAGATCTACACTAGTCTGCGTAGCGCAATGCCACACATTTTTATTCAAAGATGAAACATTGTGAAATTTTTATTTGCATATGTACAAGCTCAAGAAAAAGAAATGAAGAAATGGTTGGGATGAGACTATGAATGCATGCTTATTCTACCTCTCCCCCCTACTTATTTACAGGAAAAGAAAGTAAGACAGAGAATTACCTGATGAAGGAAATCTGTACACTTGGGTTGCCTCCCAAGAGGCGCTAAGTTTATCGTCTTCAGCCAGACGCAATTAGGCTCCATTTGGCTCAGCTAGCTTGGTAGAATCAATTTTTACAGAAGATGGGCTTTCAAAGAAATGTTTTAACCTCTGCCCATTAACAGTGAATGATTGTCCAGTTTTAGGGTCAAGAATGATGACAACACCATTGTCGTAAGCTTTGACAACAGTGTAAGGACCATCCCATCGGGACTTCAATTTTCCTGGAACAGACGAAGTCTAGAATTAAACAACCAAACCTTATCATGCACTTGAAAAGTTTTTCTATGAATGTGTTTATCATGGAATGCTTTGGCCTTGGCTTTATAAATCTTGGAACTTTCATAGGCTTCGTTTCTGAGCTCTTCTAGCTCATTCAGATGTAGGGTCTTTGTTGACCAGCTTGGGCTAAATCAAGATTTACTTGTTTGATAGCCCAATAGGCTCTATGCTCAAGTTCTACCGGCAGATGACAAGATTTTCCAAAGACAAGTCGGTAAGGGGACATTCCAATGGGAGTTTTGAAAGCAGTTCGGTAGGCCCACAATGCATCATCTAACCTTTCTGACCAGTCTTTCCTATCAGGCCTAACCGACTTCTGAAGAATGTTCTTAATCTCCCTGTTTGAAACTTCTACCTGACCACTGGTTTGCGGATGGTAAGGTGTTGCCAGCTTATGGGTGATCCCATACTTCCTTAGGAGGGTCCTAAACTGAGTGTTAATGAAATGAGGTCCTCCATCACTAATGATTGCTTTGGGCCATCCAAATCTAGAAAAGATATTTCTCTGAACAAATTTGATAACCACCTTATGGTCATTGGTCTTTGTGGCAATGGCCTCTATCCATTTGGACACATAATCAACAGCAACTAAATGTATGTGTATCCAAAGGACGGTGGGAAAGGTCCCATAAAGTCTATCCCCCAAACATAAAAATTTCTACAACCAAATGGGGTTAAGAGGCATCATATCCTTCTTAGAAATATTTCCCATGGTTTGACATCTAGGACAGGCCTTACAAAATTGGTGAGCATCCTTAAACAACGTAGGCCAATAGAAACCAGAGTCTAAGACTTAGCAGCGGTCTTCTTTCCTGAAAAATGTCCTCCACAAGCAAGAGAATGGCAAAACTTGAGGACACTTTGATGCTCACTCTCAGGACGCATCTTCTTATCACTTGGTCTGCCCAATAAAAAATAGCTCCGGATCCTCCCAAATATAATACTTGTCCCTAGCAAAGAATCTCTCTCTTTCATTTTGGTCCAATCTCCAGGTACTCGTCCAATGACTTTGTAATTCACAATGTGTGCATACCATGGAGATGAAATATTGGAGACAGTAAAATGTGCTCATCTGGAAAGCATCTCTAATAGGCATGGAGTCTGGGGCAATTATTCTGGACAAATGGTCAGCTACCACATTCTTGGACCCTTTCTTATCATGAATTTCCAGATCAAACTCCTGTAACAAGAGGATCCATCTGATCAACCTAGGCTTGGCATCCTTTTTGGCAAGCAAATGCCTCAAGGCAGCATGGTCAGTGAAAACAATGATTTTAGCTCCTAACAGATAGGATCTGAACTTCTCTAAGGCAAAGACAACAGCTAGGAGCTCTTTCTCAGTGGTTGTGTATCGAATCTGAGTGTCATTCAATGTTTTGCTTGCATAATAAATCACTACAGATCCTTTATCAGTTTTCTGCCCCAAAATGGCACCTACAGCAAAGTCTGAAGCATCACACATTATCTCAAATGGTAATGACCAGTCTGGCGATTGTAGAATTGGAGCCTTGGTCAAAATGTCTTTTAAGTCCTCAAAAGATTGATGACAAGCTTCGTCAAAAATGAAAGGAGTGTCTTTCAACAAAGAGTCAATGGCCTTGCAATTTTGAAAAGTCTTTGATGAACCTCCTATAGAATCCAGCATGACCAAGGAAGGATCTAATTTGTTTGACAGAGTTGGGAGGAGGCAATTCAGAAATGAGATTTACCTTGGCTTTATCTACCTCTATCCCTCTCTCTGAGACAATATGCCCTAAGACAATCCCCTCCTTAACCATGAAGTGGCTTTTTTCCCAACTTAAGACAAGATTGGCATTAATGCATCTTTTGAGCACTTCAGTCAAATGGTCGAGGCACGAATCAAAGTCATTTCCAAACACAGAGAAATCATCCATAAAGACTTCTAAGTAGTCCCCAACCATGTCTGAGAAAATGGACAGCATGCAACGTTGAAAAGTTGCGGGGGCATTGCACAGCCCGAAGGGCATGCGTCTAAAGGCAACGGTTCCAAATGGACATGTGAAAGTGGTCTTTTCTTGGTCCTCAGGGTGAAAAGCCACTTGGTTATACCCTGAATATCCATCAAGGAAACAAAAGAATTTTTGGCCAGCAAGTTTCTCTAAGATTTGGTCAATGAAAGGCAAGGGGAAATGGTCTTTCTTGGTCATCGCATTCAATTTGCGATAGTCAATGCACACTCTCCATCCTGTAGCCAGCCTAGTGGGAATGAGCTCACCTTTTCAGTTTGAATTACAGTCAGTGTTGACTTTTTAGGCACAACTTGAGTTGGACTAACCCACTGGCTATCAGAGATGGGATAAATGAATTCTGCATCCAGCCATTTAACAATCTCTTTCTTAACAACTTCTTTCATGTTGGGATTAAGCCTTCTTTGCATTTCTATTAACTTTTAGCATTTTCTTCCTAGTATATGCGATGTGTGCACACTGAAGGACTTATCCCTCTCAAATCATCAATTGTCCAACCTATAGCCTTCTTATGACTCTTCAAAATTTCAATCAATTTCTTCTCCTGCCCTTCCTCAAGATCACTAGCAATTATGACGGGCCAAGTCTCGTTCTCTCCAAGAAAGATGTACTTTAAATTAGCAGGGAGTGGTTTTAGCTCAACCTTAGGAGGACACTCAAGTGGAATCGATGGGTCATTATCCTGAAATAAGAGTTAAATGTCCTTCTCTCCCTCAAACCCTAGAGCACAGGGTTGGTCTACCATTCTTCCACACAAGATTCTTCCAAGGTATCTACCACTAGACAACTTTCTCTTGATCATGGTGCCTAGATGCCCTAAAAATGTTGATACTAACCCGCCTATCCCCAAATGATATGTCCATCATCCCGGTAGCACAGTCAATATGGCTCTAGCTGTGGCCAAAAAAGGTCTACCAAGGATAATGGTGGACTGAGTCAAATCTTGAGGAGTGTTCATGTCCAAAATGATAAAATCGGCAGGGAAGTAACAATCATTGATTTTTACAATCACGTCCTCAACTAAGCCTTTGGAGTGGTGACAGAACGATCGGCTAGTTGAAGGACAACGGAAGTGGGTTTCAACTCTCCTATCTTGAATTTATCAAAAATAGCAGAAGGTAAGAGATTGACACTGGCTCCCAAATCTAAAAGGCCGCTCTCAATGTGACTCCACCGATGGTGCAAGGAATTAGTGGAGTGCCTGGATCTTTGAGCTTTTTAGGGAGTTGATTTAAGACAATGGTACTCACAATTTCTGGAAGAATTATTGTTTCAGTTTTGTTCCTCACTTCACTTTTTGGAGTACACATTTCTTTTAGAAATTTGGCATAGGCAGGCACATGCTTGATAGCATCAAGGAGAGGAATGTTGATGTGAACTTGCTTAAACAGTTTGAAGAGTTCTTCATTACCAGTGGATTTGTTTTGGATTTTGGTTTTAAAGCTTCAGGAAAAGGACTCTGGGATGTAACAGCTTGGGTCTTCACTCATTTTGATTTTGTCTAGAGATTCTTCAGTCATTTTCTCTTTTCCCTTGGATTTTTCTTTTGCAACATTTTCTTCAATCTCTTCCTCAATTTCAATTTCATTTTCATTTTCTTTATCCTCATTTGACATGTGTGGGTGAGGATTTGTTCTGATTCTTCCACTTCTTAAGGTAGACACCGTTTTTGCATTTTCTACTTGAGGGCCCCTAGCTTGGGCAGGAGGATGATCCTATTGTATAGGTTGATTTTGATTTTGTGGTGCAGGAATGTTCTGGACAAAAGCTTGTTGTGGGTTTTGTGGTGAAGGACCATTTGGTCTAGCAGGTGGTGGTCTGTACCCCTGAGCTTGATGGTATTGCTGGTTCTGATAGAATCCGGGAGGGTTGTTCCTTGGGTTTGCTACAGCTTGACTTGGTAGCTGCCATGACTCCCTCCTTTGACATACATCAGCAATTTGAGACTCTATCCTTGTCAAATTTTGTTGAAAATTTTGATTTTGAGTTTGATATTGACTTTGTTGTTCTTGCACAGTTTGGCATAGAGTCGCCATCATGTTTTGGAGTTGGTTCATTTTATCATCCCAATTAGGTTGAGGAGGTGGTGGTTGATATGAAGGTTGTTGGAAATTTGTATGAGAAAATTGATTGGAATTTTGACTTCCTTGGAATTGTGGAGGTCTGGAATAAGAAGATTGGTCAAATCCCAGATTCTGATTGGGATAAGATTGACCGTACATGGATTGCTTCAGAGAAGGCTGAGAAATTTGTTCAGATTGATTTTTCCAAGAAAAGTTCGGTGGTTTCTCCAACCAGGATTGTATGCGTTAGAATATGGATCATAGGAGGGTTTGTAGAAACCTTGGTCAGCTTGAATTTGTTCTTGGTTGGCCATCATATGGAAGAATCTCTCAATCTTGTCTAAAGGTTGAGCCAAATTATGTCCAGAGAACGTCTACCAAGCATGCACAAATGAAAATCCCTCTATTTATGATTTTTGAATTTTTAGATTTTTATTGATTTTTTGAAATTTTATGAACAAACACAAACAAGCAAACACTTTTTAAACAAATTAACCTAAACACTAAGTGTTCCTTGGACTTATGTTATTTTTTCTCTAAATCAGATTTATGCTTGCTTAAGTCAATCCTAACTCTTCTTGTACCGGCCAGGTAAGAGGTGGAGTAAAGGGAGGCCCCCCTTACTTTCGCAAGGACCCAATTAAATAACCTCTAGCTCGCTTAAGCGTAAACTTTTTAACCTCTAACCTAGACACCAGACTTAAAGAGAAGTTTGAATTTGAGAAGGATAAATCTAATTATGAACCCTAAGGCCACGTCTACTGGTTTTTATTAAAAGCTGAGGTAAATGCAAGAATGTGAAATTTTTTTTTGTGATTTTTGGGCAAAGGAAAGGGTGATGAAATCCCTCACCTTATCTTTTTCTAATGGGTGAAGCCTTAAGCAGTCCCATTTTCAAATATGAAGTGCACAAACAAGTTTGAACAATGGATTTTCTAATGCTAAGTCTAATGCATGAAACAAGAGTTAGAAACCTTACCTTTCCCCCGCACTCTTCAATGCAAGAAAAGATATGACAATTAAAATGACAATTAAGATGATGAAGTCCAAAACATGGGATTCTAATCTTGAGAGATGAAATTTTTATTTACAAACAAACGGCTAACATGAAAGAGCGATTTGGAAAATTTTTAGATTTTAGAATTTTTTAATTTTTATTGGTTTTTAAACTGAATGAAATGAAATTTAACTAAGAAAATATGAAGTGGTATTATAGACTAATGCCAAACCAATCAAACCACCAAGAGGCCAATTATTACATGCCAACGTGAAAGAAATCTCTGTACATGCACAGAGAATACATCAAAGCCTCACTACAATTCACTCACACTCTTTCTATCTAAAATCGGAATTAAAAGCAATTAAAAAAAATCAGCAAGCTTCTCCTCCAATGGGCTTCAAAGGTCAAGCCCAATATCCAAGTTCCTCTCTATGTGCAAATCTGAAATGAAAGCCCAACAATAAGTCAATAAAAAGCCCAATGCAAATGAAATCAAATCAAAAGCAGAATTAAATCAAACTCTAATGCCTCCCCGGCAACGGCGCCAAGATGAACGCGCGGCATTGTTGCTTGTGTACTTCCGTTGTCCAGAGTTCCTTGCACAGATCAACAAGCCCACCTTCTCTAAACTGTCTCACAGATTTAAAATAGAAAAGAGAACTAGCACAATGGTGAGAACAGGTCATTTCCACAGGGAGGCTGAATAAAGTTCGACTTAAGAAACTGTTTTTGAATTAATTCCGTAAACATCCCCAATCAAATCCCTCACAACTCGACGTATCAAACACAATGAAAGGACAAGCTGAATTGAGTATTAAAAGAGAATTAACATCACTGTACCCTCTCAATTGAGGATCAAGCAAATGGACAGAAATCTGAAATAGAGATCAAACTAAGATTGCACAAAGATGCAACTCTAACTTTAAAGTGATTTGAAACTCAAGAAAATGAAAGGATGACAGAACAAAATCTCAACAGCAAACTTCTCAAGCCACTGTACCCCTACAGCTTAGGGAAGGAACATTAAGCAACATTAACTCTCTACAACCACCCGAGCACTTTCACAGCTCACAAATCAATCAGAAACTTCCGAAAAGATCGAACAGAAAATTTCAGAAACTAAAATTTTAATGTTGCTAAATCAAACGTAGAATATTACCTCCGGAAACCTCTCAACACACACAGCTCAGGTGATCCTGCTCTCAGACGCCAGAACAGAAGAAAATAGAGGCTAAACTCTCATAACTCTCCAACAATCTTTGAATCATCCAACAATCAACGCACAGAAGACAGGAAGGAAAGAGTGATCCCTTCACAGAACACTGAGGAAATGAAATAACTACAGTAACAAATCAATCAGAAAGTGCCACTGAACTGAGTTCAATCAATACAGAAGAAATGGAACTCCCAGGATCGAACTCTCACAGCCCTCAACCTCCCACATATCAGCTGAAAGAAAGAGTACAAGAACGAAATGACAGAAATAAAACCCAAAAATTCGAACCCCTGTAGCAGAAATTGCAAAATGCCCAAACCCCTTACAGTAGGAAAGAAAACTAGAAAATTGAACTAAAATTCCCTCCCCAACCCTGATCTCCGGAAGAGATAAAAAATTAAAACATCCTAAAAACTCTTACCTCCCCGTTTGTTGAAACAACTTCTCCAATCCTCACGGTAGTCGAACGAACCACAACAGGAAGGAAAGAAAATTGCATTAAAATATCTACCTCTAGCCGTAGCAGAACTAGAAGAAATGCTCAGCTCCCTTCAATAGTAGCCAATCCCCAACCAGAATCCGCACTCCAGAAATTCTCACAACTCTGCAGACCTCGCGGATGGCTTCACAGCAGAGATAAGAACATTGCATTGAACTATTCTAAGCACAGATAAAATGAAAATTAAATGCAGTAAAGAGCACTAGATCGAAGTATATAAGCACAGATGAACTGGAATAATGAGCAAAAGAAATGTTAATTTTCACTGAATCGACATCTGAAACCATCATGAGGTGGAAAATTGCACTGATCAGAGTCTTCCTTTCACGGATGCTAAAGGGAAGAAAGAGTACAGAACAACAGAAAAAAAAATGACAGAAATAAACTCATAAAAATTCCCACTGGCGAACCCTCCCCTCAGAACTGATATAGGAAGAAACTAAAAATTCCCTAAAATCAAACTCGAACTGGCAAACCCCTCTAATTTTTGGAAGAACAGAAAGAGACTAAAGACATAAGAAAACCTCAACCCTCCTCTGCTCTGCGAAAGAAGAATTATAGAAAATAGAAGCTAAAAATTCTTCAAAAATTCGAACCAACCAACCCGGGGACCTTTGGGGTCCCTTTATAGGCCTCATGGCCTTCTTCTTCCCGCCTTCCACCAGGATCTCCGGCTTCAGGACACCCGTTCAGCACACCAGGATCGCCACGTCAGCCTGTGCTCCCAGTTCCGAAGTGCCATTGCCAGGTCAATCGCCTGCGCTACGCACGCCCAGAGCACCATCGCGCCAGGCCCGGTCCACCCCAGCCGCAGCGCCATCGCACCCAACACACCAGGGCCACCTCAGGACGCCGCCACCTCAGCAGCCGCCTCACTGCGCACCCTTGGTTTCCATCCGCCGCGCCAGTTCGTGCCATGCCCAGCCTTCAGCCGCCCTGGTCAGCACCGCCACCTCAGCTTCCTGGCCGCACCCTGGTCTTCTTGGCCGCCATCGCACTGCTACAGCGCACCGCTCGCACGAACCCGGTACCTCAGCACGCCAGCTGCATGCCCGGGCGCCACCTGAGCTGCTCTGCACGGGCGCTTCCAGCCCAGCAGATCCGCCACGCACAGCTGCTGCAACCCCATCGCGGCCCGCCTGCGCCAGCCCCTCCCGTGCACAGCAGCGCCGCAGTAGCCCTCCATCTGGTCGCCCAGCCGCTGCACCATGGCGCCAGCAGCACACCCAGGAGCTCCGCAGCACAACACCCATGGCCACCTCAGCAGGCCACGCACACAGCCACCTCCGCCATCGCCAGGGCTCCTCTGCAGGAGCTGCCCCCAAATCGCCTTCCAGGAGCTTCCAGCAGCTTCTGCTGCTGACTTGTTAAGAAGAAAAAAACAAAAAAATATGCGTGACCTATTTTAAGGAAAAAACAATAAAGACCTATGGGATATGTGGTGTTGGAATTGGGTATGGTGAGGTATACTATTATTTAATGGGAGTGGGGTATGTGGCATGATTTGATGAATTGTTATTTATTTAATGGGGTGGGGTGGGTTTTATTGAAAATTCTAAACTTATTGAAAACTCTAAACAAAATATTTACAAACATATACCTATCTACTATTAGAAGGTATTTACAAAATTATTATTGCGACAAAATTATTTATCTACACAGATCTTTTATTTCCCAAAATATATTTGCGACAAGAAAATGAACCTGATTAGTCCGAAGAAAAATGAAAATCTAATATGCATTATAACTACATTACATGTTCAAAATCTTATTGATAGATGAAATGAAAATTAAACTCAAAATGTGTATTATCCACAGACAAAAGACGTTTAAAATTAACTGCATGTATAAAATTTAACACTAAAATTTAGTAGTTATCACTCCCCCCTACTTGAACATTGCTAGTCCCTAGCAATAAAAATTATTCTAAATGTAGGACTAGAAGATATATGTCTCATGCTAAGCAGCCATCATGTAAAAGATTATGTAGAGATATGTCTTTCCTAATTGTAAAGGCTTATGGCAAGAAATTAGTGCACGATTGATAGCTCACTTAAGAGTTCACCTCAGCCCTCATGAAGCTCCTTTGTTTCAGCTAATAATTGAGATTAGATTGATTCGATGGAGAAGAAAAGAATTGGGGAGTAAGATCCTTGCTCAGTCAGATTGAGTTGTTTCTCTCAGTTCCATCCTGCCCATCTTCCTTGAGGATTATTTCTCTGAGTTGTGGACTTTGACTCTTTATTTGCACTTTGTGCACTCAGAATTTTTTTTCTTTTTCATCCATAATGCTGCACAACCCATCACTTTCAAGAGTAGCGAGTCCAACTTTACTCAGATCCGGGGCATTTTTCATGGATACATTTTTCTTTTGCTTTTGCTTTTTGCTTTTGATTTTTCTTTTCTTTTCCTCTTTACGGAAGGATGAACAGTCAGGTTCCTTGATCACATGCCTTCACTTCCTTCGCAATTCACTTAAGGGGAGGGGAGAAAACCAATCACCTCTCTCCTACTAGCCTTAACAAATTTGCTACATTCGGGTTCAGCTAGTCTAAGTGGCTGTGTAGTGTGTGTATGAAAACTTCTTGCCATAAATCCTTACATAAGGTAGACAATAAGTACATGCAATCCTTTACTAGAGGTACCTAACATGGATACTTGCAAGGGAATGTGACAACCACCAAATTTTAATGGTTAAAGATCAGACACATAGTCTGCGTAGCGCAATGCCACACATTTTTATTCAAAGATGAAACAATGTGAAATTTATTTGCATATGTACAAGCTCAAGAAAAATAAATGAAGCAATGGTTGGGATGAGGACTATGAATGCATGCTTATTCTACCTCTCCCCCCTACTTATTTACAGGAAAAGAAAGTAGGACAGAGAATTACCTGATGAAGGAAATCTGTACACTTGGGTTGCCTCCCAAGAAGCGCTAAGTTTCGTCTTCAGCCAGACGCAATTAGGCTCCATTTGGCTCAGCTAGCTTGGTAGAATCAATTTTTATAGAAGATGGGATTTCAAAGAAATGTTTTAACCTCTGCCCATTAACAGTGAATGATTGTCCCGTTTTAGGGTCAAGAATGATGACAGCACCATTGTCGTAAGCTTTGATAACAGTGTAAGGACCATCCCATCGGGACTTCAATTTTCTCGGAAACAGACGAAGTCTAGAATTAAACAACCAAACCTTATCATGCTCTTGAAAAGTTTTTCTATGAATGTTTTTATCATGGAATGCTTTGGCCTTGGCTTTATAAATCTTAGAACTTTCATAGGCTTCGTTTCTGAGCTCTTCTAGCTCATTAGATGTAGGGTCCTTTGTTGATCAGCTTGGGCTAAATCAAGATTTACTTGTTTGATAGCCCAATAGGCTCTATGCTCAAGTTCTACCGGCAGATGACAAGATTTTCCAAAGACAAGCCGGTAAGGGGACATTCCAATGGGAGTTTTGAAAGCAGTTCGTAGGCCCACAATGCATCATCTAACCTTTCTGACCATCTTTCCTATCAGCCTAACCGACTTCTGAAGAATGTTCTTAATCTCCCTGTTTGAAACTTCTACCTGACCATGGTTTGCGGATGGTAAGGTGTTGCCAGCTTATGGGTGATCCCATACTTCCTTAGGAGGGTCCTAAACTGAGTGTTAATGAAATGAGGTCCTCCATCACTAATGATTGCTTTGGGCCATCCAAATCTAGAAAAGATATTTTTCTGAACAAATTTGATAACCACCTTATGGTCATTGGTCTTTGTGGCAATGGCCTCTATCCATTTGGACACATAATCAACAGCAACTAAAATGTATGTGTATCCAAGGACGGTGGGAAAGGTCCCATAAAGTCTATCCCCCAAACATCAAATTTCTACAACCAGAATGGGGTTAAGAGGCATCATATCCTTCTTAGAAATATTTCCATGGTTTGACATCTAGGACAGCCTTACAAAATTGGTGAGCATCCTTAACAACGTAGGCCAATAGAAACCAGAGTCTAAGACCTTAGCAGCGGTCTTCTTTTTTGAAAAATGTCCTCCACAAGCAAGAGAGTGGCAAAACTGGAGGACACTTTGATGCTCACTCTCAGGGACGCATCTTCTTATCACTTGGTCTGACCCAATAAAAAATAGCTCCGGGTCCTCCCAAATATAATACTTGTCCCTAGCAAAGAATCTCTCTCTTTCATTTTTGGTCCAATCTTCAGGTACTCGTCCAATGACTTTGTAATTCACAATGTGTGCATACCATGGAGATGAAATATTGGAGACAGCTAAAATGTGCTCATCTGGGAAAGCATCACTAATAGGCATGGAGTCTGGGGCAATTATTCTGGACAAATAGTCAGCTACCACATTCTTGGACCCTTTCTTATCATGAATTTCCAGATCAAACTCCTGTAACAAGAGGATCCATCTGATCAACCTAGGCTTGGCATTCTTTTTGGCAAGCATGCCCTCAAGGCAGCATGGTCAGTGAAAACAATGATTTTAGCTCCTAACAAGATAGGATATGAACTTCTCTAAGGCAAAGACAACAACTAGGAGCTCTTTCCCAGTGGTTGTGTATCGAATCTGAGTGTCATTCAATGTTTTGCTTGCATAATAAATCACTACAGATCCTTTATCAGTTTTCTGCCCCAAAATGGCACCTACAACAAAGTCTGAAGCATCACACATTATCTCAAATGGTAATGACCAGTCTGGCGATTGTAGAATTGGAGCCTTGGTCAAAATGTCTTTTAAGTCCTCAAAAGATTGATGACAAGCTTCGTCAAAAATGAAAGGAGTGTCTTTCAACAAAGAAGTCAATGGCCTTGCAATTTTTGAAAAGTCTTTGATGAACCTCCTATAGAATCCAGCATGACCAAGGAAGGATCTTTGTTTGACAGAGTTGGGAGGAGGCAATTCGGAAATGAGATTTACCTTGGCTTTATCTACCTCTATCCCTCTCTCTGAGACAATATGCCCTAAGACAATCCCCTCCTTAACCATGAAGTGGCTTTTTCCCAACTTAAGACAAGATTGGCATTAATGCATCTTTTGAGCACTTCAGTCAAATGGTCGAGGCACGAATCAAAGTCATTTCCAAACACAGAGAAATCATCCATAAAGACTTCTAAGTAGTCCCCAACCATGTCTGAGAAAATGGACAGCATGCAACGTTGAAAAGTTGCGGGGGCATTGCACAGCCCGAAGGGCATGCGTCTAAAGGCAACGGTTCCAAATGGACATGTGAAAGTGGTCTTTTCTTGGTCATCAGGGTGAATAGCCACTTGGTTATAGCCTGAATATCCATCAAGGAAACAAAAGAATTTTTGGCCAGCAAGTTTCTCTAAGATTTGGTCAATGAAAGGCAAGGGGAAATGGTCTTTCTTGGTCATCGCATTCAATTTGCGATAGTCAATGCACACTCTCCATCCTGTAGCCAGCCTAGTGGGAATGAGCTCACCCTTTTCAGTTTGAATTACAGTCAGTCCTGACTTTTTAGGCACAACTTGAGTTGGACTAACCCACTGGCTATCAGAGATGGGATAAATGAATTCTGCATCTAGCCATTACAATCTCTTTCTTAACAACTTCTTTCATGTTGGGATTAAGCCTTCTTTGCATTTTCTACTGAACTTTTAGCATTTTCTTCCAAGTATATGCGATGTGTGCACACTGAAGGACTTATCCCTCTCAAATCATCAATTGTCCAACCTATAGCTTCTTATGACTCTTCAAAATTTCAATCAATTTCTTCTCCTCCTGCCCTTCCTCAAGATCACTAGCAATTATGACGGGCCAAGTCTCATTCTCTCCAAGAAAGATGTACTTTAAATTAGCAGGGAGTGGTTTTAGCTCAACCTTAGGAGGACACTCAAGTGGAATCGATGGTCATTATCCTGAAATAAAGAGTTAAATTGTCCTTCCTCTCCCTCAAACCCTAGAGCACAGGGTTGGTCTACCATTGCTTCCACACAAGATTCTTCCAAGGTATCTACCACTAGACAACTTTCTCCTTGATCAGGGTGCCTAGATGCCCTAAAAATGTTGATACTAACCCGCCTATCCCCAAATGATATGTCCATCATCCCGGTAGCACAGTCAATATTGGCTCTAGCTGTGGCCAAAAAAGGTCTACCAAGGATAATGGTGGACTGAGTCAAATCTTGAGGAGTGTTCATGTCCAAAATGATGAAATCGGCAGGGAAGTAACAATCATTGATTTTTACAATCACGTCCTCAACTAAGCCTTTTGGAGTGGTGACAGAACGATCGGCTAGTTGAAGGACAACGGAAGTGGGTTTCAACTCTCCTATCTTGAATTTCTCAAAAATAGCAGAAGGTAAGAGATTGACACTGGCTCCCAAATCTAAAAGGCCGCTCTCAAATGTGACTCCACCGATGGTGCAAGGAATTAGTGGAGTGCCTGGATCTTTGAGCTTTTTAGGGAGTTGATTTAAGACAATGGTACTCACAATTTCTGGAAGAATTATTGTTTCAGTTTTGTTCCTCACTTCACTTTTGGAGTACACATTTCTTTTAGGAATTTGCCATAGCAGGCACATGCTTGATAGCATCAAGGAGAGGAATGTTGATGTGAACTTGCTTAAACAGTTCTAAGAGTTCTTCATACCAGTGGATTTGTTTTTGGATTTTGGTTTTAAAGCTTCAGGAAAAGGAACTCTTGGGATGTAACAGCTTGGGTCTTCACTCATTTTGATTTTGTCTAGAGATTCTTCAGTCATTTTCTCTTTTCCCTTGGATTTTTCTTTTGCAACATTTTCTTCAATCTCTTCCTCAATTTCAATTTCATTTTCATTTTCTTTATCCTCATTTGACATGTGTGGGTGAGGATTTGTTCTGATTCTTCCACTTCTTAAGGTAGACACCGTTTTTGCATTTTCTACTTGAGGGCCCTAGCTTGGGCAGGAGGATGATCCTGTTGTATAGGTTGATTTTGATTTTGTGGTGCAGGAATGTTCTAGACAAAAGCTTGTTGTGGGTTTTGTGGTGAAGGACCATTTGGTCTACCATGTGGTGTTCTGTACCCCTGAGCTTGATGGTATTGCTGGTTCTGATAGAATCCGGGAGGGTTGTTCCTTGGGTTGCTACAGCTTGACTTGGTAGCTACCTGACTCCCCCTTTGACATACATCAGCAATTTGAGACTCTATCCTTGTCAAATTTTGTTGAAAATTTTGATTTTGAGTTTGATATTGACTTTGTTGTTCTTGCACAGTTTGGCATAGAGTCGCCATCATGTTTTGGAGTTGGTTCATTTTATCATCCCAATAGGTTGAGGAGGTGGTGGTTGATATGAAGGTTGTTGGAAATTTGTATGAGCAAATTGATTGGAATTTTGACTTCCTTGGAATTGTGGAGGTCTGGAATAAGAAGATTGGTCAAATCCCAGATTCTGATTGGGATAAAATTGACCGTACATGGATTGCTTGAAAGAAGGCTGAGAAATTTGTTTAGATTGATTTTTCCAAGAAAAGTTCGGGTGGTTTCTCCAACCAGGATTGTATGCGTTAGAATATAGATCATAGGAGGGTTTGTAGAAACCTTGGTCAGCTTGAATTTGTTCTTGGTTGGCCATCATATGGAAGAATCTCTCAATCTTGTCTAAAGGTTGAGCAAATCTATGTCCAGAGAACGCATACCAAGCATGCACAAATGAAAAGCCCTCTATTTATGATTTTTGAATTTTTAGATTTTATTGATTTATTGAAATTTTATGAACAAACACAAACAAGCAAACACTTTTAAAAAAATTAACCTAAACACTAAGTGTTCCTTGGACTTATGTTATTTTTTCTCAAAATCAGATTTATGCTTGCTTAAGTCCAATCCTAACTCTTCTTGTACCGGCCAGGTAAGAGGTGGAGTAAAGGAGGCCCCCTTGCTTTCGCAAGGACCCAATTAAATAACCTCTAGCTCGCTTAAGCGTAAACTTTTAACCTCTAATCCTAGACACCAGACTTAAAGAGAAGTTTTGAATTTGAGAAAGGATAAATCTAATTATGAACCTAAGGCCACGTCTACTGGTTTTTTTTAAAAGCTGAGGTAAATGCAAGAATGTGGAATTTTTTTTTTGTGATTTTTGGGCAAAGGAAAGGGTGATGAAATCCCTCACCTTATTTTCTAATGGGTGAAGCCCTTAAGCAGTCCCATTTTCAAATATGAAGTGCACAAACAAGTTTGAACAATGGATTTTCTAATGCTAAGTCTAATGCATGAAACAAGAGTTAGAAACCTTACCTTTCCCCCGCACTCTTCAATGCAAGAAAAGATATGACAATTAAAATGACAATTAAGATGATGAATGTCCTAAAACATGGGATTCTAATCTTGAGAGATGAAATTTTTATTTACAAACAAACGGCTAACATGAAAGAACGATTTGGAAAATTTTTAGATTTTTAGAATTTTTTAATTTTATTGGTTTTTAAACTGAATGAAATGAAATTTAACTAAGAAAATATGAAGTGGTATTATAGACTAATGCCAAACCAATCAAACACCAAGAGGCCAATTATTACATGCCAACGTGAAAGAAATCTCTGTACATGCACAGAGAATACATCAAAGCCTCACTACAAAGTTCACTCACACTCTTCTATCTAAAATTCGGAATTAAAAGCAATTAAAAAAAAATCAGCAAGCTCCTCCTCCAATGGGCTTCAAAGGTCAAGCCCAATATCCAAGTTCCTCTCCATGTGCAAATCTGAAATGAAAGCCCAACAACAAGTCAATAAAAAGCCAATGCAAATGAAATCAAATCAAAAGCAGAATTAAATCAAACTCTAATGCCTCCCCGGGAACGGCGCCAAGATGAACGCGCGACATTGTTGCTTGTGCACTTCCGTTGTCTAGAGTTCCTTGCACAGATCAACATGCCCACCTTCTCTAAACTGTCTCACAGATTTAAAATAGAAAAAGAGAACTAGCACATGGTGAGAACAGGTCATTTCCACAGGGAGGCTGAATAAAGTTCGACTTAAGAAACTGTTTCTGAATTAATTCCGTAAACATCCCCAATCAAATCCCTCACAACTCGACGGATCAAACACAATGAAAGGACAAGCTGAATTGAGTATTAAAAGAGAATTAACATCAATGTACCCTCTCAATTGAGGGATCAAGCAAATGGACAGAAATCTAAATAGAGATCAAACTAAGATTGCACAAAGATGCAACTCTAACTTTAAAGTGATTTGAAACTCAAGAAAATGAAGGATGACAGAACAAAATCTCAACAGCAAACTTCTCAAGCCACTGTACCCCTACAGCTTAGGGAAGGAAAATTAAGCAACATTAACTCTCTACAACCACCGAGCACTTTCACAGCTCACAAATCAATCAGAAACTTCCGAAAAGATCGAACAGAAAATTTCAGAAACTAAAATTTTAATGTGCTAAATCAAACGCAGAATATTACCTCCGGAAACATCTCAACACACACAGCTCAGGTGATCCTGCTCTCAGACGCCAGAACAGAAGAAAATAAAGGCTAAACTCTCATAACTCTCCAGCAATCTTTGAATCATCCAACAATCAAGCAGAAGACAGGAAGGAAAGAGTGATCCCTTCACAGAACACTGAGGAAATGAAATAACTACAGTAACAAATCAATCAGAAAGTGCCACTGAACTGAGTTCAATCAATACAGAAGAAATGGAACTCCCAGGATCGAACTCTCACAGCCCTCAAACTCCCACATATCTGCTGAAAGAAAGAGTACAAGAACGAAATGACAGAAATAAAACCCAAAAATTCGAACCCCTGTAGCAGAAATTGCAAAATGGCCAAAACCCTTACAGTAGGAAAAGAAAACTAGAAAATTGAACTAAAATTCCCTCCCCACCCTGATCTCCGAAGAGAGAGATAAAAAATTAAAACATCCTAAAAACTCTTACCTCCCGTTTGCTGAAACAACTTCTCCAATCTCACTGTAGTCGAACGAACCACAACAGGAAGGAAAGAAAGTTGCATTAAAATATCTACCTCTAGCCGTAGCAGAACTAGAAGAAATGCTCAGCTCCCTTCAACAGTAGCCAATACCCAACCAGAATCCGCACTCCAGAAATTCTCACAACTCTGCAGACCTCGCGGATGGCTTCACAGTAGAGATAAGAACATTGCATTGAACTATTCTAAGCACAGATAAAATGAAAATTAAATGCAGTAAGGAGCACTAGATCGAAGTATGCTAAGCACAGATGAACTGGAAAAATCAGCAAGAAGAAATGTTAAATTTCACTGAATCGACATCTGAAACCATCATGAGGTGGAAAATTGCACTGGATCGGAGTCTTCCTTTCACGGATGCTAAAGGGAAGAAAGAGTACAGAACAACAGAAAAAAAATGATAGAAATAAACTCATAAAAATTCCCACTGGCGAACCCTCCCCTTAGAACTGAATACAGGAAGAAACTAAAAATTCCCTAAAATCCAACTCGAACTGCAAACCCCTCTAATTTTGGAAGAACAGAAAGAGACTAAAGACATAAGAAAACCTCAACCCTCCTTGCTCTGCGAAAGAAGAAATTACAGAAAATAGAAGCTAAAAATTCTTCAGAAATTCGAACCAAACAGCCCGGGAGGACCTTTGGGTCCCTTTATAGGCCTCATGGCCTTCTTCTTCCCGCCTTCCACCAGGATCGCCGGCTTCAGCACACCCGTTCAGCACACCAGGATCGCCACGTCAGCCTGTGCTCCCAGTTCCGAAGCGCCATCGCCAGGTCAATCGCCTGCGCTCCGCACGCCCAGAGGACCATCGCGCTAGGCCCGGTCCACCCCAGCCGCAGCGCCATCGCACCCAACACACCAGGGCCACTTCAGGACGCCGCCACCTCAGCAGCCGCCTCACTGCTCACCCCTGGTTTCCATCCGCCGCGCCAGCTCGTGCCATGCCCAGCCTTCAGCCGCCGTGGCCAGCACCGCCACCTCAGCTTCCTGGCCGCACCCTGGTCTTCCTGGCCGCCATCGCACTGCTACAGCGCCCCGCTCGCACGAGCCCGGTACCTCAGCACGCCAACTGCATGCCTGGCGCCACCTGAGCAGCTCTGCCGGGCGCTTCCAGCCCAGCAGATCCGCCACGCACAGCTGCTGCACACCCCATCGCGGCCCGCCTGCGCCAGCCCCTCCCGTGCACAGCAGCGCCGCAGTAGCCTCCATCTGGTGTCGCCCAGTCGCTGCACCATGGCGCAAGAAGCACACCCAGGAGCTCCGCAGCACAGCACCCATGGCCACCTCAGCAGGCCACGCACACAAACACCTCCGCCATCGCCAGGGCTCCTCTGCAGGAGCTGCCCCCAAATCGCTTCCAGGAGCTTCCAGCAGCTTCTGCTGCTGACGTAAGAAGAAAAAAAACAAAAAAATATGCGTGACCTATTTTAAGGAAAAAAAATAAAAGACCTATGGGATATGTGGTGTTGGAATTGGGTATGGTGAGGTATACTATATTAATGGGAGTGGGGTATGTGGCATGATTGATGAATTGTTATTTATTTAATGGGGGGGGTGGGTTTTATTGAAATTCTAAACTATTGAAAACTCTAAACAAAATATTTACAAACATATACATTCTACTATTAGAAGGTATTTACAAAAATTATATGTGACAAAATTATTTATCTACACAGATCTTTATTTCCAAAATATATTTGCGACAAGAAAATGAACCTGATTAGTCCGAAGAAAAAGAAAATCTAATGCATTATAACTACATTAACATGTTCAAAATCTTATTGATAGATGAAATGAAAATTAAACTCAAAATGTGTATTATCTACAGACAAAAGACGTTTAAAATTAACTGCATGTATAAAATTTAACACTAAAAATTAGTAGTTATCAAGGACACACTACTCAAGAACTGAGTACAACACACACACACGAGCACAACGGCTCAACCACATACACACACACGCTAGATCAATTCCAGATAGATCAGATCCTCTAGCCTTGATCTGACCAAGACACCACACACTATGATCTGTACAAAACCCTTGTACAGATCACAAACACACCACACTTCACAAAAAACCACGTACTGACCTCCAATCAGTACAACACACACAGATATATGAAGGTAGAAAGAAAGAAGAGTTCTGAGTTGTAGAACAAATCCGGAGATGAAGAACTCTTCGTGTGGTCGTCCAGAAGAACTCCAAGCTTCGTGTTGATGATGATCAGACGATGTAGAAGAAGCTTGATGTGGACAAACTGACTTCAACTTCTCTCGTGAGATGGATCTTCCTTGAGCAGAACAGAGAGTTGAAGCAGAGCAGCAGGAAGAAGCCTTCTTCTTGACCTTTGCTTGGGGGTTTGGTTGTATGGTGGTTCTTGCTGCGAAAATAGCCTCATATGATCCTTATATAAGGTGTTCAAACACTGGAGAGTCTGCTAAAGGGATCACCCAATATAGATCATATCCCAGCCATTAGATCTTCCAAAAACTCCGTCTGTCGACATCCGACTTGCTGCTGTCGACAAGAACAGACGTTGCAAGATCCAGAAGACTGGGCTTTCTGGAAACAGATTCTGTGTGTATTTGTCGACAGGTCTATTCATCTGTCGATAGGTCACTATTCATCAGAAGACTGGACTTTCTGGAAACTGTTTCCTGTATGAATCTGTCGACATGTCACTATTCATCTGTCGACAGGGCACTATCATCTGTTGACAGCACACTATTCATCTGTGACAGGTGCACTATTTCACCACCTTGTCTTGTTCTTTTGCACTGGATTTTTGGGCTTTGTCTTGTGTACATTCACACCTACATTAAAAGACATTCTAAGTGAGATATAATGAATGCATAGTTAATTAGTAAAAGCATTAACATCAAGGCATAGTTAATTAATAAAAGCATTAACATCATGTTTCTTTCATGTCTTGTCATTGCCAAATTTTTGAACCATTCACATAACATCAATTAGTATTGCTCATCATCAAAAACATTTAAGCACTTATTACATTCTCCCACATGAGAACCCAACATTCTCCCCCTTTTTGATGATGACAAAAACAATTGATACAATTGATGTTTCTCCCCCTTTTGACAACATTCAAAAAGATAGGAAATCACACATGGGTAAGAATGAAGCAAAGAATTGAGTGGGGAATGAGTGTTCAAATGAGATTGCAAGGTTGAGATAGGTTTATGCCCATTACAAAGTGTCATAAACACAAGTATGAAGACACGTAAAATCTTCTACAAGGTTAAGAGATAATACTCTGGGAATCTTAAG
>JACBKR010004933.1:0-21099 GCA_014218235.1 Colocasia esculenta
TTATTATCATGAGCATGTTTAATTGTTATTTATTGTTATGATGTGAGCATGAAATGGTTTGGCTATTGATGTTGCCAGTGAGACCCATTGGGGTTGAGGTGTTTGTGGTTACAATGTTGTTTTGGGTAGCCCCTACTGAGCCAGTGACTTGTTGAGGCTCACTCCCCTACAGTTCTTTTCAGGGCTTGCCGTGTGTTTGGCTTGCAGCAGTGTTGTGTCAGACTTGTACCACCAGCAGTTGTTTAGTAGTTAGTGTTGTGTGAGCTTGTGCTCCCTCGGGGTATGCCCCAGGTAGTTGTACTCTTTTTAATTGGACATGTATTAATGTGATGGGACAGTTGTACAAAATGTGAACAGATATGAGCACATGTACTTTCTTGTGTCTTATATTCTTGTGGTTTGTCTTTTATACTCTTACTGGACACGTGTGTGAGATATCCCTTGCGACACTTCGGTGCGTTCGCGGGAGGCGGATCTGGATATGGAGCCTTAATGGGCATAAATACCCCGGTCCGTTACAAGCAGCATGCCTTGAAATTACTTCCCCTATGCAAGATGGACCGAGTCAAGGTAGCCCAGTTCCGGTCATGTGTTTCGACCCTTACAACTACATCAGTCGCATGCCGGTCTGTGTCCTTATCTCAGGCACATTCGGGAAGGATGAGCCTTCATCTCCTCAGAAGAGCACTGTCAAGAAGAGTTCCCAGGCACTAGTGCCGCTCAGGTCCAAAGCGGGGACGGTAGCCATTACGTTGCTTATTGGAAGTGCTACCATTAATGCCATCATCACTCATCGCTCAGTTATATTGCATATGGCTGGTCAAGAGAAGGGGTTCTCTACAAATGTCGTGCTATCTCATGCATCTGCTAAGGCCATCATGATCAGCTGTCACTCAGGGGCAAGAAGTCACGCTGCCCGAAGCATCCAAAGCCCTCTTTGCCATGTTTCAACCTGACCAGGGGCACATTGCTATGTCACCAAGAGCACTCAAGGTTTTCCCAAGAGTCCTTTGCAATTTACCTCAGCCTGTCAGTCGGTTGGCCGTGCTAGTGCCACCCATCACACTCCCAGAAGCATCCCATCTTCAACTGTCAAGGGAGTTGGTCTTCATGCCAGATTGTCAGGCCAAGATGCCAAGTCTCAAGTTGATGGTACCACGCATCAAGTTCCCATGGGTCTGCACCATCCACATGAAAAAGCCAATTTATGGCATTCCCTCATGGGTGTCTATAAAGGTGAATATGCAAATGATAGCCAAGGGGCAGTGCGCACACAGCAATCATGACGACTATAATTGATGAGAGAGCCATGTGGCTGCAGAGAAGAGCGAGGCCATCTCGGCTTGACATTGAGGGTGAATGGGCTCATGATGGGCCATAGGAGGACTCCAAAGTGATGACCAATTTGGGACATTAATGATATGAACAAGAAAATGTGCTCAATTTATAAGCCGAAAACGGGTGTCTACAGATTGCCCCTCCTTGATGCCCACTTTGCAAGGGAGCGTAGCGGAAGGCGAGCGAAGTGTAATGAAATGGAATGGAGCGAGGATGAAGCGGAGTGGACTGAAAAGTGGGCATCAAGGTAAAGAGACACCCGTCACAACTAATAAGCGATAGAAATTCTCTGGAAGACTCTAAACTAACCTCAAGGAAGAGCGAGCACGGATGGCTCCTGTCTGGAACGACAAAAAGGAAAGCAAAAGAAGGATGATCAACCTCTTGATTAAGAGGTACCCTAGCCGATTGGCCTGCAGGTTTCATCTTGGGAGGACATGTGCGTGCCAGGCGGGTCACGATGACTCAAGGCCTGGGAGCAGTTCGCAACCAAGATGGATCAGGGGGATATTTAAGCTGATTTAGATGAATGGAGGGAGTAAATTCCAGACAGAAGTCATACTGGCCAACTAGACCAAGGGACTAGTTCAAAGAAGACCTTCAAATTGTGAGTGGAATAGGATTTCTTGTTCAAGAAACTTAAGCACGATTGACCATCACCAGGGAAGCAACCTTTGACAAATCATGAGGCATGAAGCTCAAAGTCCTACATGATGCATGCTGGGCTAAAATAAAAAGAAATCATCAAATCAATATGCAAAGAAAAAGAGAAAATAGAAAATACTCAAGGATAATATTGTTAAGCCAAATAAGAATGGGTCAAGAGACTACCTGCAACCGCAGTGTAGGCCTGAATCTATCGTCCCCAAACTTATTTAACTCAACGGCCTATCCAGCGATTAGCAATGTGCACCTAGATTATCACTGTTTTTGTTAAAGGGGAACTCAAATCCCAAAACACATTGAAAACCAGCCGGTCCTTGAGATAATATAGTAGCATAAGTACCATATAGTAATACAAGGGAGAAGGGATAGGGATACTTACCTGAACTTACCTGTGGAGCGCAGAACTCGCCATTTTTTGGGTTTTGCTTTTTCTGATTTTTTTGTCTTTTTTTTTATGTAAATGAAGCAATAAACAAAGCACTAAACAAGCTAACAACAACAAGCATACATAGCTCAGTCACCCACATGATTGAAACAAAGCACTGAAGAACAGCCAGGTCACACATAGAGAGTCCTCTTATGGAGCCATTCAGATGAAGGAGAATATGTATGGGACTTCGGAAGGACTTGGTGGGATAATAAGCTTGAAATTCAAATCATGGATGGGACTGAGGAGGAGAGACAGATCGTAAAGATGATGTGAGCAAGACTCAGACAAAAGCAATGAAGAAATATGGAGATCTGAGCGAGCAATGCTTGGGAGCCAATGTACCTGCACACTTAGCATGTATGATTATATCTGCTCATTTTGTTATTTTTAGTTTGAAAGCATCTAATTTTTTTGGAGTTTTGAAATTATCTGATTTTTTTTTTTTAAGATTTTGGCAATATCTGATTTTTGGTTTTTGGCAATATTGATTTTTTGGGGGGATTTTTGGCAATATTTGATTTTTTTGAAATTTTGGAATATTTGATTTTTTGGATTTTTTGCAATATTGATTTTATTTGGATTTTTTGCAATATTTGATTTTTTTGAGGATTTTTTGCAATATTTAATTTTTTGAATTTTTTGAAATATTTGTTTTTGGATTTTTGGCAATATTTGATTTTATTTGGATTTTTTGAAATATTGATTTTTTGGATTTTTGGCAATATTTGATTTTATTTAGATTTTTGCAATATTTGATTTTTTTGAGGATTTTGAATAACGCCTAAAGCCGACGTTAGCCCTTCCTAAAAAGACAAATGAGACGGAAGGTACTCACCTTGCTACTACAGCACTAAAGCAAGATCAAACTACTAGCAAGGGGTCCCCATTCATTCCCCTTTCATTAAAGACCACCAAAAGGTCGGATGTGCATTAAGATGGTGGCGTCCTATAGATGGTTGCCCCTGGCTCACGGTGCCACTACAAAGGCCATACCCGGGAGACGACCCAGCCTTATAGAGAGAAAGAGAAGAAAGTATGGGATAAGTCTAGTGCAAGCTTTAAAGGACAAGTTAGGCTTAGCTTCCTTCCACGGCATACCTCTTAGAAGTTCAATCTGTTGAGGAGGGACTTTTGGTCACTTTATTGTGCCTGTTTCTTGTTTGGGGCATGCGTACGACCGGGCCAAGGGCGTCCCGCGGGGAACTGTACTGCCACTCTTTGCCATGCCCCTATTCCTTGATTTTCTTTCATTTGTTCTTCTTTCATTTTCTTTTCTTTCGCTTTTCTTTTGCAGGCTTGATGACCGTCCCTATTTGAGATTTCCTCTCATCAAGATGTGCTTAGGTTGGTCGCCTTGCCCGACTAGCCCTTCTTTCCTTACACTTCGACGAGTAAAGAAGAGAACAACTTTTGCACCTCCTAGGTATGGCCTGAGTAGCAACGGTGTTTACTAGAGAAGCCGACTAAGGTGGCCATGTGAGTGTGTGGTGATCCTTGCTTAAAGTGACTTTTAATGACAGGGAAGGGATGTTGGACTCCTAGCGTGGAGTAATCTCTAGCTTGAGTGCTGCAGAAGCAAAACAAACCTAAGACTAACTCGACCACTCTTGTTATGATTGAGATGACTCTCTTTGATGCTCTTTGTGTTCAAACAATATTTACATGGTTATTTGGTGCACAATGTGACCCCTTTATTGAAAGAACGACCTGCATTAGTCTTTGAATATTGACTTGGTTGATTTTAATTACCTTATTTGCAGGAAAATGCGAAAATAGGTGGCAAAATTGAGTCAGCTCAATTACAAATAAGAGGGAGACAGACGCTACAAGAATATGAGGGATAATAACCCTCGAAAAAAAGGATTACAAAGAAGGAGAAGAATGTTAGTGAGGACTGAAACCTGGAGTACAATGAGAGAAAGGGTTAGGACCCCGAATAGGGA
Organism: Colocasia esculenta; assembly: GCA_014218235.1. Lineage (NCBI taxonomy): Eukaryota > Viridiplantae > Streptophyta > Magnoliopsida > Alismatales > Araceae > Colocasia > Colocasia esculenta. Next base: position 4,378 of record JACBKR010004933.1, read on the forward strand.
GTGAGGGAGGAATCGGGTCAGGCCCGTGATCAGGAGGGGTTGGAAGAATGAACTGTAGGATAGAGGGTGGAGGATCTAGAGGGTTAGAAGGGGAAACGGAAGGAGGGGAATGGGACAAGATCAGATGTCCCTGTAGGACGTGGACCCGGCCTACAATCAGGAGGCTCGGGTGGAAGAGGAAGAGAGGAATCCTGAGCACCAGAAAGAAGGTCAGGTGACCCAGGTGGATACGGAAAGAAACCCTGAGAACCAGAGGGATCGGGTGGCTCAGGAGGAGAGGATGAAAAGGTATCTTGAGTACCCAGAGGATGATCAGGGAGCTCAAGTGGAGAAGGTGAAAAGAACCCTGAGTACCCAGAGGGTGATCGGGCGGCTCAGGTGGAGAAGATAGGTGAGGGTCCAAAGACCGAGGGGAGTAGGAAGGGAAGAATGCGGCACTAGTCCAGGATTGAGAGATCGAGCGCCTCCTCTGGGAACTAGATTGATCAGGATGAGTAGCATTGAAAGATCAAGGTCAGAGGATGACAGGATAGGGAGATCGACATTTTTCTTGAAGAACTTGAATCTTGATTGCAACCTCCTTTGCTTCTTGGCAGATTTCTTCTTGTGACACCACAGCTTCTTTGCTCTCACAGACAGATACGACGGTTCATTTTTGACATGTCTTCTTAAATAGCGGGACCAGGCAGCAGATGGCCTCGCTCTTCTCTGCAGCCACATGGCTCTCTCATCAATTATAGTCGTCATGATGCTGTGTGCGCACTTGCCCCTTGGCTATCATTTGCATATTCAAACTTTATAGACACCCATGAGGAATGCCATAAATTGGCTTTTCATGTGGATGGTGCAGACCCATGGGAACTTGATGCGTGGTACCATCAACTTGAGACTTGGCATCTTGGCCTGACAATCTGGCATGAAGACCAACTCCCTTGACAGTTGAAGATGGGATGCTTTTGGGAGTGTGATGGGTGGCACTAGCACGGCCAACTGACTGACAGGCTGAGGTAAATTGCAAAGGACTCTTGGGAAAACCTTGAGTGCTCTTGGTGACATAGCAATGTGCCCCTGGTCAGGTTGAAACATGGCAAGGAGGGCTTTGGATGCTTCGGGCAGCGTGACTTCTTGCCCCTTGAGTGACAGCTGATTCATGATGGCCTTAGCAGATGCATGAGATAGCACGACATTTGTAGAGAACCCCTTCTCTTGACCAGCCATATGCAATATAACTGAGCGATGAGTGATGATGGCATTAATGGTAGCACTTCCAATAAGCAACGTAATGGCTACCGTCCCCGCTTTGGACCTGAGCGGCACTAGTGCCTGGGAACTCTTCTTGACAGTGCTCTTCTGAGGAGATGAAGGCTCATCCTTCCCGAATGTGCCTGAGATAAGGACACAGACCGGCATGCGACTGATGTAGTTGTAAGGGTCGAAAACATGACCGGAACTGGGCTACCTTGACTCGGTCCATCTTGCATAGGGGAAGTAATTTCAAGGCATACTGCTGGTGATGCACACTCGCTCCATTGGGATGTGGTGATGAGATGTATGGTGGCTATGGTGGGTTTGTCGGATGCGGAGGGCTTGATGTGAGGTGACTGGGTGGTGGAAAGGATAGGCTCGTGCGGAGAGAGCTCTTGTTCCTTTCCGGGGCTGAATCAACCTTAAGCTTAGGAGTCAGAAACTCTTGCCCTACCTCAGAAGTGAGTGGGGCTTGCTTTAGCCTTGGTGTGGTGGTAATGGCTTGCTCAGGTGCAAGTGGTAGCGGGGTGGAGATGATGGGGAGGGGTAAGGATGGAGGGTCATGGGAGGTGAGGGATCAATGGCTGATGCTTGGGGAGATGACCAGCGGCACATCGACACAATATGTCGAGCCGATAGCTCATCATCAGGGTGCGAGGCGGTGTCAAGGGTAGGTGTGGTGGTGATAGCCTGAGCAAGGGTGGTGAAGGGGGTTGTTGAGGTGTGATGAGCGGGTCGGGTGGTGCACTTGGAGGATAAGAAAGAAGTGCCTTTGGCCCTGGACTGGTGAAGATGACGACTGCCTTGATACTTGTGCTGGTTGACTTGGTTGCGCTGCTGACTGCTCGGGCGGCTGTTCTGTCTGTGATGGGGAGGACTGCTACCCTGGTCTTGTGCCGCTCTCTTTTTTGACAATGTAGGATGAGCCTGTGCATTTCAGACCAATTATCTTCTGCTCTAGATCCAGATTACATATTACATCCGGAATTCACAGCAGTTTGCGACTGTATGCCCCGGATGGCGATGATATAAGCAATATTCTGATCGGTCCACTGTCATGTCCCAGCTTGGCTTTTCTGGAGGGAGTTGCAATGCATTGATGGACATCAGGGTTGTGAAGACATCAGAGAGGGATTCGGGCAACGGATGATAATGGGCTCGCTTGGGCCAAGTGGATGTCGGGATGGATGAGTATTGGATGGTGTGGTGCGGTGGCACGGGCGAGGGTTTGTTCTTGTGGAAGCGGGGCGAGTTGGCTATATGAAGGTGGAGGTGCATGGTGGCTAGTGGAGTGGGTAGGCGTAGGGTGGTGGATGGTATCAACTTGGGCATGGGTTTGACTCCCTCATAAGTGGGCCCTTGAAATGAAGAATTCGGTTGTGTGGACCTCAAACATGGATGGCATGGGGGAGTCAAGAGTTGGGTTTTAACAAAGCGAGCACGGCTGTATAATTGTTGCATGGATGTGATATTGTTCATATCCAGGATGTGGCGGTACATGGGTGTTGCATTAGAAATGATAAGCTTGATTTTCTCTTCTTCTGGGATGTGCATCTGGACATGCGCGGACATCTGATGCCCCGGTCAGCATAAGTTGCGAATTCTTCATCAAGCTTCATCTGCTCAGCCACTAGATCGGCCATTGAATACGCGGGCCCAACCCGGTCTTGATATTGCTGCACGAATCTGGCCTTGACAATTTCAAAATCCTCGGCTTCATTGAGAGGCAGGGAATAAACCACTCCAGAGCGGGCCCGTCTAATGACCGCCTAAAAAGATAAGCCAGTAAGCGGCGATCATGTTGATAGGACACCGACTCATAGAGAAAATCCTTCAGATGGATGTAAGGGTCTCCAGCCTCATTGAATTTGCGATAAACAGGGAGTTGAGAAGGTGGAGGGATCCGGAGACCACAGAAATCAGGAAGAGTATCATTGAAGGAAGGTTTTGGCTTTACCTGCCTCCGCAGGTCACTGAGCTCTCGCTTCAAGGATTCGAACTCGGATTGGAAGTCCTGAGCCGAAGTGGATAGTGGATAGCGATGGCCAGCTTGGGAATGAGAGCGGAGTTGAGAGTCAAGGTCCGGGCCAGATTGAGCATAATGGGCCGGCTGCAATGATGTGGGCTGAGCTAAAGGATGTCCCGATCCATGAGTGACAATGTGAGGTGATCTAGAATGAGCAGGACAATGTGGGCCTGTTGGGCCCATCCTGGAAGAAGATTGTAGAGCAAAGGTGGACAACAATTCGTGGGCCTGGTCAGGGCCCATTTCAAGCAGGAGGCGCTCCAATTCAGCGGCCTCGATAGAAGAGGATGGTGACGGATTAGGTTGGGAATGGGCACTCTCATCGGCCCGATGGCCCTGGACTGGGCCGAACTTAGAATAGACTCATGAGACAAGAGGTCTACATGAGGAGGAGAGGTTGGAGGATAGGTGAAGTGGAAAGGAGCCATGAGAGGATGATAAAATGGGGGAATTAAAAAGAATACACTAAATACAAATAAGGATACAACAACAATACAATTACACAAGAAGGGACGAGAAAAGAGTTTTCAAGCAAACACCCAAGTTGATATGATAAGCGTTAGGATTTTAGGGTTATCACTTAGCCTTTTAATGGATTGATTTATTGAATTGCACTCGGCTAAAGAGGAACCCTAATGGGTGTGTACTCAAGTACTCCGGGGTGACTAAGGGGAACACACAATTCACACGTGGAGGATGGTTTGAACTAGGGGTGCGACGGGTACAACCGGCCTGGTGAACCGCAACGTGCGTACGGTCACGAGGACTTACGGAGGTCCTCGGAAGGTGGGCCCGAGTCAGCCTACGAGTGCTCGTAGGTGAGAGGGCTCACTCAACCAAGGGGAACCTGAACAAATGGGATGAACAGCGTATGCAAGGGGCCTAAGTGCCCAAAATGTATGCAAGAGTAGCAAATGAAGATCAAACAGGGTGACAACCAAGCTCTCGGGCAGAGTCGCGGCGGCCGTGTACACCGCGACCCTATCGCGATAGGGCGGGCTGCCGCGATACGAACAGAGCCCCGAGAACAAAGAAACTCACCCAACCAGACTCAAATAGACTACCCTAACAGACGATAAAAGCACAAAAATCACTAAATTAATACAGCATGGATCAGGAAGCACCCAGGAACCGATTCATGAAAGGAAGCATTAACAAACAGAGTGTACCTGTTGACGCGACGCTCACCCACGACGCGACTAAGTCGCGGCCTCTCTCTCGACCGCGACAGATCAGAAAACTTGCAAATGAAATAAAAGGAAAATCCGAACCCTAGCAGGATTCTAACATACAAAAACACAAATACATGATACGGGACATGGAACAGGGATGCATGATCTCATTGAAGCAGGATAAGGCAGATATGGAAAGAATTGCACTGACCTGCTATCGCGTCGGTCTCTGACGACGCGTTAGGGTAGCGTCCCCGCGATACACCGCGACTCGAACAGAGAGACAGAAATCGCAGGAAACAAAGGAACAAAGACTAACAGGGCTCTAAAAAGACAAATAAGGGAGAAGACATGGCAAGCAAGCAAACTCAAACCACGAGGGTAGCACTGTTGTCCCACCGTGATCGCTAAAAGGTGTAATCACAGGGATTGTACCCCCCCTCAACACGGACGTGAATATCAAATATGATAGCATGGAAAATAGGATGTGATCGCCACCTAGAGCATTGCCAAATAAAGATAATAATGCGGGCTAACTACTCTAGGAAAGGGGGGAAGAGAACAGAGGAATACCTGATGTCGCGGTCGTTATGACGGATGCGGGCAGCCTGAGGACGCGTCAGTCTTAGCGGACGCGTTTCTTGTCGCGTCGCCTTCCTCCGTCGCGTTCTCTTCTAGTGCGGGAGATGGTGAGTGGGACCTCCTTCCCGTCCTCCGGCGGGCCAGAGGACAAGAGCCGCTCGTGGATCTTCACTTGGGTGCCTGCCAAAACAACGAAATAAGAATAAAACCCTGTTAGACTATGTTAAGTGTAGTAGCTATTCTTAAATGAAAGAAAGATGTGGAGCATGGAGGGAACGGACCTGGGGGGTGGTTTTTAAACCCCTTGGGTAGTAGGAAAACGTGGGGAGGAATATGCATGGGAAAATCATGGAAGAGGAGAAGGAGGAATCCTAACTCATGCATACATGTGTAAAGACGTGGAAAAGAAAGTAAAAATCAAAACTAAACAGATACTGCCCCGTTTGATGTGATTCCAGTTGGAGGTCGTAGAGGAGGACGTCTTGAACAACTTTCATGAAGACATCTTGAAGAGATCTGGCCTGGTTTGGGCTGTGGAAGAGACGATAATCTCGCATGTGCATATCTCGATATGAGAGAGAAAGTGAAGATCAATCTGCTGTGACTTTTCGCACAAGCTACCAATCGACGTGATTCCACTTCGAGGTTGAAGAGGGATCTGTGGGGAGAAACTTTGATGAAGAAACCTCGAAGAGATCAGGCCTGATTCGATCTCCACAAGTCGTGGAAGCACTGCTGGTCCTGGAGGTGATATGAGAGAGAAAGAGGAGAGAGAAAGAAGGAAAACGGGAAGAATAGCTCCTCCTCTGCCTTGGGGACGATGGGACCTCGTGAGCAGAGCCTCCAGGGACCTCTCCTCGTAGTGGTAGCCTTCCTCTATCCCTTAGAGAGTCCTAGGATGTGTTTAAGTGAGAGATAGAGTCCAATCCCGAGTTAGAGAGAGAGTCCAAGTTGTGGAAAAGTTTGAGAGTCTATCTAGAGTTTGGATGGGCTTGGGGGCTCCCTAGGGATGAGGATAGGAGGTTTGGGTCATAATCCAACTCATAGGGACTTTAGATAGGCTCTAGGATGGAGAGAGAGGCCGAAAATCACGTAAAAACGTGTTTACGTGCATGGCGCTGTCGCGTCAGATCGTGGGGCCGCGTTCTTGTCGCGTCCATGCACAGGGCCGCGTCACTAGGGGCAGTGCGCGTAGGTACCACGAAAAGGGCCATAACTCTCTCCACAGATATCGGATTGATGCGCCGTTTGTTGCGTTGGATTCTAGACTCCGAGGGCTACCAAATGATAGTATGGTATGCCAAATTTGGATTAGAAATGAGGATGTTATGAGCTTTCAAAGTGAAGGCATGTTCAGAAGATTGGGCAGATTGCACAGTTTTGATGTTTCAAGTGGTGTTTGGCCATGGGCTTGAGAATGGGCTTGACATTGAGGGTGAATGGGCTCATGATGGGCCATAGGAGGACACCACAGTGATGACCAATTTGGGACATTAATGATATGAACAAGAAAATGTGCTCAACTTATAAGCCGAAAACGGGTGTCTACAGGGTTCTTAAAAACAACACGCGACGCATTACCGCTCTTATTCTTAACACTATGACTCTGTACAAATCTTTCTGCAAAATCCTTATCTACTGCTATTTACTGACTAATTATCTTTCTTATAAAATTCTCAGACAAGTCTGGCTGCCCACTAGTTTTCTTTATTCTTCTTTACTGTAGTACCCCGAAAATTCATTAATAAAAATTATGGATAAATTGAAATTTTATCAATTAATAAATTCAATTAGTTAAAATGGTGCACATCATTATTGCATGTGTATAAACCCCTATAAAAATTTCATAAAATAGTAGTTATACTTTAAATAATGTTCTCTAATGATCCATCATGAAATTTGGCATAGAAAAATCGTTTGGACTTAGTTTAAGAATTTATGCGACTTATTAGCATAATTAAGGAATAAGTCGAAGAACTCATTATTTTATGACCCAAAGTGGATTATAAAAAAATAAACATGTGGGTAGACTTTAATAATATGGGATGATAGCCCATTATGATATTTGGACCAATGGACAATCTTGTCCCATGAATAAATTCTCTAATAAAATGATAATTAAAAATCCATAAGTAAAGTAAGTACATGGGTTGTACAATTAAGCTCACACGAGTTATTGGGCCAAGAGTAAGAGCCCAAATGATGAAGGTTAGAAATATTGGCATGAATAATATTTAATTGAAATAAAAATATGAAATTACTTGAATAAGTGTGATGAATAGATTTACATAAGGATAAAGGGTGAATAATTGGAATTAAATCAACACCCATTAAGTCAAATTAGTAATGGGTTTTACTAATGGTCCTAGCATAAAGTTTTGGGCCCAATTATGAAGAGTCCACCATGAGATGAGAGTTAAATAAGTGAAATTCGTACCTAAAATATTAATAAATAGAAAAGGGTTAAGATAATGAGTATTTTAACTCTTAATCATCTTAGAAAGAGTTCTAAACCTAGTATAACTCAATAGGACTCTATCCTAATCTGAAAAAGGGGATTTAGATGAGAGACAATTGGGTTAAAGAGAGAAGACTCATATTAATTAGTGAAATTCGTATCTAATTAATTAGTAAATAGTAAAAGGCTAAGATAAATACTAATAAGTCATGTTATTATCTCAATAAGAGTCCCTAACCCATCCTAACCCCATTGGCCACGAAATTGGGCCTCTCCCTTACCCAATTAGATAGATAAGCAAGAAAAATAGGTGGATAATTGCTAATTTCGGAGTTGGAAGAGAAGAGAAGAGTTGAGTTGTAGGTACTCTATTACCACCCTATACACCTCTCATATGACCTTATCACCCCATAGAACGTGGTTGGAGATCTGAGGATGAAGAGAAGGAGTTCTGGACGTGGAGAGCAAGGGGAGAAAGCTTGGATCAAGAGGGATTTTTCTTATTTTCGTCATTCAACTAGGGTTTTCTTACTCCACGAAAAAGGTAGGCAATCTCTCAAGCTAAAATCGTGAAATAATTACCCTAGGTAGCCTTCATGTACCTCTTCAAAAGCTCTATGGTTTCGTGGTATTTCGTTCACCCATTTGGGCGAATTTAATTCATGAAGTCCTGCTGTTACCATGAACTGAGATCTTATGTTTTCTATAATCCCCAACGTGTACTTACTCTCATGTCTTGATAAAATTCTCAGATATACTACATCTTATTATCTTTCAAACGCCCCTGGTCTTGCTTGATTTCGATCTCCCATGAGGGAGAATTAAATCTTTGAATATCTATCAGACCTGTGCACTTGACCCTCCTTGTTTCCTTTTTAACCTCGTGCAAACTTGACAATCCCATGATAAAATTATCATAATACTACTACATGTTAGCTTTCAAACGCCACTGGTTTCATAATTTTTCATCATGTATACATCTCTAATTAATTCATTGAACCCTGACTGCGTCTGTTTAGGTCACCGAAAGTAACATGATCAATGCATGTCTAAACCTTGTCTATTTTCGAATTAATCGTATATGTTGATAGATATACATGTTTACTTTCGTTTAAAACTAGTTTCGTGCTTTTTAGATCACCGTGCTATGTTATATGGAATTTAGAACGTCCCTGTATCACAGAGGACTCGCCCTGGGAAAAAGGGAAAACCCGGACCGCCCCTGATATCGCGGCGGCGCGATACGCCGCGATAACAGGCAGGTCGCGGTCGGCTTTCAGGCCGCGTCATGAACGTGACGGGCCGAGCCGCCGCGTTCCCAACCCGAACCAGGCCAGGCCGGCCGGTTCGCCTGTCGCGCTAGGCCGCACCACCGCGGCCAGAACCGCGACGGGATACCCCGTCGCGACACTAAGCGTAACGCGCCCATGCACCCCGTCGCCTCTTTACAATTTCGGCCAGAACCTTATATTATGCATATACCCCTGCTTTATTTGTCATATAACCCTTGTACAAGTTAAACCATGTACTGTTAAGCTTATAAATGATCTGAATATTTTTATTAGATAATATTTAAATGATTCTTATTAATTTAAAAGCCGTGAGCACGACTTATTATATTCTCATGATTTCTTTACACTTGCACACTAAACATTGTTTATTGCCATTTGACCCTATTAAATTACTCAATAATGTATCTGGTAATTAAGTGAAATTAACTACCTAATTTCCCTATTATTTAAATGACACATGTCTTCGTTTTACTCGCGTGATTTGTACCCCGTTATCGCGTCCCTCTGCCTTCGAGCACTCGAGGCAAGACAGACAACGTTTCATTACACACTTTCTCTTGACTTGGACCACCTCTCCATCGAGAATACTCTCGACTAGACCAGGGACTCCTTGTCAAGGCCTCCGTAAGTCTTCTTGGATTTGACGCACGTCCTTAGCCGACGAGCTGGTTGTACCTTTAAATCCCGTTACACTCTTAGGGATCAGTACGATCCAAACAGCCTTAGTGAGATCTCTCTTATCTTGTGATCACGTCGGACCATCTGGCTCGTGTACGCGGCACGGCTAATGGGCGGATGTGACTTCTTCTACCAGACTGCCGGTACCCGACCTGGTACTGTGCAACCGTTACTATCGTGGTTTATCGTTGTTTTACGATTATACCCTTATCTCGTCTACTATCCTTGTACTCTCATCTATTCACGTTCACTCTACTATCTCGTCTATTCATCTAGTACTCTCTTGAGACTCTTGAGCTGTTGTGGCTCCCATTGCTTGTACTATACCTGACTGTCTAGCGCCATAATATGGGTCTGGTGACCTACTGACTTGAATGCTTAGTGTGCAGGGCACAGAGAGTGTCCGAGGGGCTCCAATCTAGTCCTGGGGGCAGAGAGCCACCCGAAAATATCTGCAGGGGCTATTGACGGTGTTATGCATTGCACCGGTTCTGACTATCTCGACATTGGCTAGACATCTAATTGTTTTACTATTAGTCTGAGGAGTTCAGACATATTGTGCCAGTTCTGTGCTATTAGTGTGCTAGCACTGACTGATTAACATTAGTCTGAGGAGTTCAGACGAAATGTACTATCGTTAAACGGCTACTGTCCCAAAGTGACTATTGTCGTACTCGACTAGTGCACCGTTGTGCAACCATACACGTTATCTCATTACATGCTATCTCTTTACAAGCTATCTCGTTACACACCACCTTGATACAAGCTATCATATTTCATGTCATTTTGATACACGCTATCTTGTTATACACTATCTTGTTACGCGCTATCTCGTTATGTTGTCATCCTAATTTTTGCGATACTCTTGAGAAATGTATTATCATTCACTTGTTATCTTGTACTATTACTCTCTTGACCATACATGATCGTTCTCTCTAGTTAACCTGCGTTACAAGACATTAATCACTTAAAGCATGCTTGTTTACACGAGATATTAAGTCCTACTGAGCGTTATCGCTCACCCTTCGTTATTTGTTATTGTGTTTTCAGGTAAGTCAAGTGATGACCTTACACACGACAACGGGATTGGACTGAAGTGATGAGCGTCCTGAAGTCATAGCGATGGAATGTCCTTAGTACCTTAGAGTCTAGTTAGATATTTGCTTTAGATTTCTTTTCCAATGTAATAAAGTTATTGAGCCCTATGTTTTGGCTCTAATTAGTGGTTGTAATAGTTTATATGAATTATCAATAAAATGATGAGTTTTTGCAATTATTGTTCATTAGTTGCTCTGATATTTGAAGGTATGCGCAATTTACCATTACGACTCGTTTTCATGCCTCCCCGATTTATTCCGCTGCTAAATTGGCGGGGCATGACAGTTGGTATCAGAGCCTAGGATGTCCTTATCAGGATATTTAAGTCTAGGATATTCTAGGTGAACTGCCCTAACACGTGTCTAAGTCAACTACCATACCTATGTGAGGATTGGGTAGAACCATGGTTAAGATCTAAATACATTTATCCATATATATGTATCAACTAAATTTCTTTAGCATCCTAATGCCAGCCTTATTCTTGAAGGAACTCTTAAATGGATGCCAACATACGTCACTGCAAGACGAAATAGAGTTAACTCAAGAGCTAGCTCGGGCATGTCGGAAAGCCGCCCAACTGATGGAAGGAGCCTTAAGGACGACCAGAAGATTAGAAAAGTGACCAAAAAGAACAAGAAGGGAAGACACCAACAGGAAGCAAGACAAACACACGGAAGGAACGTAGCAAGAACTTTTACAAGCCCATATGTCGCCATTGTAGTAAGCCGGGACATAAGGCAAGGAGTGCTGGAGAAGAGTCGGTGCTGTTTTACGTTGTGGCAGTTTGGAGCATCGGATGCAAGACTGCTCTCTCCTAAAGGAACCATCCACTAATACTGAAGATCTCAACTCTATGACCAAAGAGAACCAGCCAAACGGTATACAACTAGCTCCTATTCAAAAAGGGCGATGCGAACACTGCATAGGATAGGCCACATATTGGAGGAATGCTGGAGGAAGCAAGGAAAATGCTTACGATGTGGCAGCCCAGACCACAAGATTAGAGACTGTCCACAATTAAAGAATCAATGTCAGGAAGATCAAAACAACCAGCCACACTGAAGCCGTGGTGCAACTCCCTCCAAATCATGAAGTGGGCATCGTGGAAGGTCCCTGAACTTATGATGATTAATACCTTTTAAGCATGGAGAGATAATTCATATTTAATCGAAGGAGACGTGGAATTTGGGGACCAAATTCTTTTTAAGTGGGAGGATGTAGTACCCCGGAAAATTCATTAATTAAAAATTATGGATAAATTGAAATTTTATCAATTAATAAATTCAATTAGTTAAAATGGTGCACATCATTATTGCATGCTTATAACCCCTATAAAAATTTCGTAAAAATAGTAGTTATACTTTAAATAATGTTCTCTAATGATCCATCATGAATTTGGGCATAGAAAAATCATTTGGACTTAGTTTAAGAATTTATGCGACTTATTAGCATAATTAAGGAATAAGTCGAAGAACTCATTATTTTATGACCCAAAGTGGATTATAAATAAAAATAAACATGTGGTAGACTTTAAATAATATGGGATGATAGCCATTATGATATTTGGACCAATGGACAATCTTGGCCCATGAATAAATTCTCTAATAAAATGATAATTAAAATCCAATAAGTAAAGTAAGTACATGGTTGTACAATTAAGCTCACACGAGTTATTGGGCCAAGAGTAAGAGCCCATGATGAAGGTTAGAAATATTGGCATGAATAATATTTATTGAAATAAAAATATGAAATTACTTGAATAAGTGTGATGAATAGATTTACATAAGGATAAAGGGAATAATTGGAATTAAATCAATACCCATTAAGTCAATTAGTAATGGGTTTTACTAATGGTCCTAGCATAAAGTTTTGGGCCCAATTATGAAGAGTCCACCATGAGATGAGAGTTAATAAGTGAAATTCGTACCTAAAATATTAATAATAGAAAAGGGTTAAGATAATGAGTATTTTAGCTCTTAATCATCTTAGAAAGAGTTCTAAACCTAGTATAACTCAATAGGACTCTTCCTAATCTGAAAAAATGGATTAGATGAGAGACATTGGGTTAAAGAGAGAAGACTCATATTAATAGTGAAATTCGTATCTATTAATTAGTAATAGTAAAAGGCTAAGATAAATACTAAATAAGTCATGTTTATCTCAATAAGAGTCCCTAACCCATCCTAACCCCATTGGCCACGAAATTGGGCCTCTCCCTTACCCAATTAGATAGATATAGCAAGAAAAATAGGTGGATAATTGCTAATTTCGGAGTTGGAAGAGAAGAAAGAGTTTAGAGTTGTATGGACTCTATTACCACCTTATACACCTCTCATATGACCCTATCAACCCCATAGAACGTGGTTGGAGATCTGGAGGACGAAGAGAAGGAGTTCTGGACGTGGAGAGCAAGGGGAGAAAGCTTGGATCAAGAGGATTTCTCTTATTTTCGTCATTCAAACTAGAGTTTTCTTACTCCACGAAAAAGGTAGGTAATATCTCAAGCTAAAATCGTGAAATAATTATCCTAGGTAGCCTTCATGTACCTCTTCAAAAGCCCTATGATTTCGTGGTATTTCGTTCACAACCCATTTGGGCGAATTTAATTCATGAAGTCCTGCTGTTACCATGAACTGAGATCTTGTGTTTTCTATAATCCCCAACGTGTACTTACTCTCATGTCTTGATAAAATTCTCAGATATACTACATCTTATTATCTTTCAAACACTCCTGGTCTTGCTTGATTTCGATCTCCCATGAGGGAGAATTAAATCTTTGAATATCTATCATACCTGTGCACTCGACCCTCCTTGTTTCCTTTTTAACCTCATACAAACTTGACATCAGTCCATGATAAAATTAGCATAAATACTACTACATGTTATCTTTCAAACGCCACTAGATTCATAATTTTTCATCATGTATACATCTCTAATTAATTCATTGAACCCTGACTGCGCCTGTTTAGGTCACCGAAAAGTAACATGATCAATGCATGTCTAAACCTTGTCTATTTTCGAATTAATCGTATATGTTGATAGATATACATGTTTACTTTTGTTTAAAACTAGTTTCGTTCTTTTTAGATCACCGTGCGATTTTATATGGAATTTAGGACGTCCTGTATCACAGAGGACTCGCCCTAAAAAGGAAAAAACCCGGACCGCCCCTGATATCGCGGCGGCGCGATACGCCGCGATAACAGGCAGTCGCGGTCGGCTTTCAGGCGCGTCATGACGCGACTGGCCTAGCCGCCGCGTTCCCAAACCCGAACCAGGCCAGGCCGGCTGGTTCGCCTGTCGCGCCAGACCGCACCACCGCGGCCAGAACCGCGACGGGATACCTCGTCGCGACACTAAGCGTAACGCGCCCATGCACCCCGTCGCCTCTTTACAATTTCGGCCAGACCTTATATTATGCATATACCCCTACTTTATTTGTCATATAACCCTTGTACAAGTTAAACCATGTACTGTTAAGCTTAATAAATGATCTGAATATTTTTATTGGATAATATTTAAATGATTCTTATTAATTTAAAACCCGTGAGCACGACTTATCTATTCTCATGATTTCTTTACACTTGCACACTAGACATTGTTATTGCCATTTGACCCTATTAAATTACTCAATAATGTATCTGGTAATTAAGTGAATTAATTACCTAATTTCCCTATTATTTAAATGACACATGTCTTCGTTTTACTCGCGTGATTTGTACACCGTTATCGCGTCCCTCTGCCTTCGAGCACTCGAGGCAAGACGGACAACGTTTCATTACACACTTTCTCTTGACTTGGACCACCTCTCCATCGAGAATACTCTCGACTGGACCAGAGACTCCTTGTCAAGCCTCCGTAAGTCTTCTTGGCTTTGGCGCACGTCCTTAGCCGACGAGCTGTTGTACCTTTAAATCCCGTTACACTCTTAGGGATCAGTACGATCCAAACAGCCTTAGTGAGATCTCTCTTATCTTGTGATCACGCCGGACCATCTGGCTCGTGTACGCGGCACGGCTAATGGGCAATGTGACTTCTTCTACCAGACTGCCGGTACCCGACCTGGTACTGTGCAACCGTTACTATCGTGGTTTATCGTTGTTTTACGATTATACCCTTATCTCGTCTACTATCCTTGTACTCTCATCTATTCACGTTCACTCTACTATCTCGTCTATTCATCTAGTACTCTCTTGAGACTCTTGAGCTGTTGTGGCTCCCATTGCTTGTACTATACCTGACTGTCTAGCGCCATAATATGGGTCTGGTGACCTACTGACTTGAATGCTTAGTGTGCAGAGCACGAGAGAGGTCCGAGGGGCTCCAATCTAGTCCTGGGGCAGAGAGCCCCCGAAAATACCTGCAGGGCTATTGACGGTGTTATGCATTGCACCGGTTCTGACTATCTCGACATTGGCTAGACATCTATTGTTTTACTATTAGTCTGAGGAGTTCAGACATATTGTGCCAGTTCTGTGCTATTAGTGTGCTAGCACTGACTGATTAACATTAGTCTGAGGAGTTCAGACGAAATGTACTATCGTTAAACGGCTACTGTCCCAAAGTGACTATTGTCGTACTCGACTAGTGCACCGTGGTGCAACCATACACGTTATTCATTACATGCTATCTCTTTACAAGCTATCTCGTTACACACCACCTTGATACAAGCTATCATATTTCATGTCATTTTGATACACGCTATCTTGTTATACACTATCTTGTTACGCGCTATCTCATTATGTTGTCATCCTAATTTTGCAATACTCTTGAGAAATGTATTATCATTCACTTGTTATCTTGTACTATTACTCTCTTGACCATACATGATCGTTCTCTCTAGTTAACCTGCGTTACAAGACATTAATCACTTAAAGCATGCTTGTTTACACGAGATATTAAGTCCTACTGAGCGTTATCGCTCACCATTCGTTATTGTATTGTGTTTTCAGGTAAGTCAAGTGATGACCTTACACACGACAACGGGATTGGACTGGAGTGATGAGCGTCTGAAGTCATAGCGATGGAATGTCCTTAGTACCTTAGAGTCTAGTTAGATATTTGCTTTAGATTTCTTTTCCAATGTAATAAGTCATTGAGCCCTATGTTTTGGCTCTAAATTAGTGGTTGTAATAGTTTAGATGAATTATCAATAAAATGATGAGTTTTATTGCAATTATTGTTCATTAGTTGCTCTGATATTTGCGAAGGTATGCGCAATTTACATTACCATACTCGTTGTTCATGCCTCCTCGATTTATTCCGCTGCTAAATTGGCGGGGCATGACATTTACCCAGCTGCTTAACTCTGAATCTTTGCATCAAACTTTCTATTACCATTTTTATTCATAACAACACTATTCTAAAACTCTTCACTGCATCCATTTTTAACCACAAAACACACTTCATCTGACTGCCACGCATTACTGCTCCTCTTTTTGTTAATATCATATCTTTAACTGAACTATCTCACTTAATTATTTCAAACCTGACACATCACTTAATCACACCACTTCCTTAATATCTATCCATACAAATCTCAAATACATTAATTAGTTTCGCCAAAATTCTCAGCCACAATTCATGTCTAACATTCCTAATCACACTGTTCTATTTCCACCATAGCACTATTCCCTCTGCCATCCATCATCATTACTCTATACCTGCCTCTGCTAACTCTGGTCCTCATTAAAACACTTTCATTGATTTCTATAACTGATTCATCAATCTCTTCAATTTCTATAATTGAGAACCTTAAACAATTATAATTTAATCACAAACTGGCACCCCAATGAGACCCCAACTCACTCTGCACTATTAACGTGCCATTTCTCTACCATTTCTAAGAACTGCCAGTATAATACACAAAAACACGCAATTTCATGCAAAAGCTATCGTGAAAACCACATTAAAAATCACATAAAACCACATACTACTACCAACAGTGGACATTAATCCATGTATTGGGACATTGTAACTTCAATGTTTTTTCATATTCTAACCTGGACCATGCTCTGATACCAACTGTGACGGTCTTGGATATTTATGCCCATTAAGGCTCCATATTCAGATCCGCCTACCCGCGAACGGACGAAGTCTCGCAAGGGATATCTCACACAAGTGTCCAGTAAGAGTATAAAAGACAACTACACAGTATAAGACACAAGGGGA
>JACBKR010004934.1:0-21837 GCA_014218235.1 Colocasia esculenta
TGACTTCAGACACACATAGAAGGCTTTTACCAGATCCGGAAAACTACTTCTGAGATAGTGGCCATCTTCGTCCACTTCAATTGTCCAAAGCTTCGACGATACTTCCCATTCCGTTCTTCTGCAAATCTGCCACATCCACTGCTTTATGACCGCATAGCTTGATCTTCACAGACGCAAACCTTACTTGCTGTTCGGCGGTAAGAATTCGGCTTTGTAGCCCCCGACGCTGCAGGAACTACCAGAAGAGGCCATGGATTTGAACGAAGAGAGTTTCTGGAGGACTGGAAAGAGGAAAGGAATAAAAGCCCTTAAGAAATTTCTGGCGGGAAGTGGTTGGAAGCTTGAAATCCCAGAGAGTCGATGCCGGAGTCGTTAGGGTATCGCCTCAGGCAAGTGATGAGAGAGAGAGAGAGATAAAGGTAGGAGGTGAATCGTTCTCACACAGATTTCGGGATATTTGAAGGATAGACCTTTTCCGAAACCAGAACCGCCATTATGATAGAAAACGACAAAGTGACCATTTCAATAGGAATAAAGACTTATATAAAATAGCGAATCGATAGGAGGGGCTTAACACAAAAGTTTATGTGAAACTTTGCTTAAATCCAGGGAGGAAAAAATAATTAGCATTCTGATAATTTATATTTCAGTTTTATACAAATGAATCTTTCACACTTACACATGCCTAATTCCCTTCTAAGAGATGTAAACCTCACTTCAGGTAAGGCCTTTGTGAAGATATCTGCTAACTGATTGTTTGTATCAATAAATGAAATATCTATTTTACCATTAGCTACATGATCACGAATGAAATGATATCTAACCTCAATATATTTGTCTTTGAGTGCTGTACTGGATTCTTGGTTAAATTTATAGCACTGGTGTTGGTCACTAAACAGTGGAATTGTCTTGATATGTAGCCCATAATCCTCAGTTGTTGCTTGATCCTAGGAGTTGTGTACAGCAACTTCCAGCAGCTACGTACTCAGCTTCAGCTGTTGACAGTGCTACTGAGTTTTGTTTCTTGGAGGCCATGATATCAGACATCCTACAAGGAATTGACAACAGCCACTGGTACTTTTTCTATCTATTTTGCATCCAGCATAGTCAGCATTAGAGTATCCTACTAAGTTAATTTCACATGATTTTGGATACCAAAGACCTAAGTCATGAGTTCTAGTTAAATATCTAAAAATTCTTTTTACTGAAATTAGATGAGATTCTCTAGGATCTGCCTGATACCTGGCACATATGCATACACTAAATAGTATATCAGGTCTACTGGCAGTTAGGTAGAGTAATGAACTTATCATACCTCTATAGATCTTTTGATCTACCTTCTTACCATCCTTGTCACTGTCCATCCTTGTTGATGTGCTCATAGGTGTTGACAGTGGCTTGGCATTATCGAATCCAAATTTCTTTAAGAGTTCCTTGGTGTATTTAGCTTGGAAGATGTGAGTCCCTTCCTTTCCTTTTTAATTTGTAATCCAAGGAAGTAGTTGAGCTCTCCCATCATGCTCATCTCGAACTCTCCCTGCATAAGTGTAACGACCCGAGAACCCGACCCTCGGCCCACGCCGAGGACCCGATTTTCACGTCGCCGCCCACGGATCCGAAGACCCAGAAGGGATATAATCTACGTCTAACAGGATATGTAACGGAAGTAAACGTCAACTGCTAACTAGAAGCGTACAGGCGGAAACAAAAAAGAGAGCAGACCGCTATATACCGCTCTAAGTACAGTCCCAACACACGCACGCTAGTACAAGTAAAAGGCAGGGGAAGAACAAGTTTCTTAGGGGCATACCCGAGGGTGACGTACACTGAAAAAGGGGAACCACTGCTAGCTACGGGGACTCTGACTACCGCCCCCCTCCTCCGCTCGACGCGCGCCCTGCCGCTGCTGAGAAGTCTCACCTGGGAAAAGGAGGGATGAGCTTCACAACAGAAGTCAATAGGGACTACCATCTCCTACTAGCTCTAAACAGGCAGGAGAATATAAATATCAAATGAATGACAACAGTTTATATCTTCTACCTACAAACGGAAGTGCGGAAGCGAAACTACAACTAGCACGGTACGGAAAGTACACACGGTCGGAAACTCCGTACGACTGCTCATCGTGACCACCACACGGCTGGTAAACACAGACGGAGGGAACTCTGCCTGGACAAGGAACACTAGCTACAGAAAGCACTACCACTAGTCATGGTCAGGTGCGTCCACCGACGTCTTATCCTCGACAGGGGTCCTGACCCTCACGTCTCATCAGAGCGAGGTAGGACACAAGTAACACAACAGTAACCGCCGTAGTCTGGCCGGACTACGGTCCCACGCGTGACCTCTCCGAATGATTCCGGGGCCGTAAGGAGCGAGGCAGTGAGAAGAAGGACTGGCTGGCCTGCGCCGAGTAGAACTCCTAACTGTCCTCGGCGTCCCAGACCACTCACGAGAGCTCTGCAAGTGACTCATACTCCACTGTCCTAACCACCGTTTTCCCCTAAGCTCCAGAGTCCGCCTGGTGGCTGCCAACTCGAGCACACTCGTAGTCCAGAGTACTCCCTCAACAAGCTCCTGAGGATGGGGGTCCCAGGCAACGGTAACAACCTCTCACACGGGACAAGCCCTCAAGTGCCGAGCACCGGGCAAGACTAGTGTAGACCATACTAGGGGACTAGCACAGGTGCCACGGAAACAGCAGGAAAAGCGGAAACGGTGTCAGGCGAAAACCTGTCTCTCGGTCGATAACGCGACAGGGTGGACCGTCGCGACCATGTCGCGACGCCGTAGCATGTCGCGACCTCAACGCGACGCTCAGGAGCGTCGCGACCACGTTGCGACCGGGCGTGCCGTCGCGACTTGATCGCGGCCTCCGAGGCTACCGCGTTTCCAGCCGAGCAGGGTTCCAGAGCAGTGTCTCCAGGAACCCTCCCCAAAACACGGAATAACGTTCACAAGGGGGAAGGGGATCATGCACCACATGTATTAAAAGCTATAAATCCATCAAACCACCCACAATCCCTCAAAAGCATGGATCTACGCTCGAAGGAAACCTCACTCAACTCGAGCATGGAGTTCTCACACTCCCAATCCCCAAACCACAAGGAGACCACGGCCTAAAGGGGGGGGGGGGAATCATGTTAGGGCGAGAGGGTCGGACATCCCTACCTCCACACGAAGAACGCACCGTTGGGGCCTTCTCGTAGGAATGGTCGTCTCTCCTCACACCGCACGCCACAAGCACGACCCCTGCACGAACGGATATGCCCTTCTTCAGTACGACCGCCTCACAGGGGGAGCGCCAAAAAAACCGCAAGGGAGCTCGGAGGGGGCGAGAGGGGAAGAAGAGGAAGAGGAAGAAGAGGGAAAATGGGGCGCACTGTCGGTTTTAAACCGATGACCCCCCAAACGCTGTCGCGACTCCCAGGAGCGTCGCGACCATGTCCCGACCCCCGCCAAGTCGCGACACCAAAAGCACGGTCAAACCTCAAGACCGAAAAAGCAAACGCGACGGTCTGGCAGGTTACGTCAAGCGCATGACCCTACCACCCGACATGACTGTTCTGACAGACAGACAGCGGTCAAGCCGTGTCAGAACACAGTCGCAACAACCAAGGCTGACGCGACAAGACGCGACGCTCATCCCCGTTGTGACACGAACCGCCAATCCTGTCGTAGCAGGCTGCTCTGGCGCGACCATGTCGCGGCCAGGGCGCCTGTCGTGACCTTGGGGATGGGGCCAAGGGCCCAAGGGGGCCGGGTCTTACATCCCACCCACCTTAAAACATTTCGCCCTCGAAATGAAGGCAACTCGGTCTCAACCCGGAAATCAGCGAAGGGGAGATAACAACATAACGATCAGTCAAACAAATAAGGGAACTGCTCCAGCATCTCATCCTTGCATTCCCAGGTGGCCTCGCCACCAACGTGGTTCTTCCAAACGACCTTCACCAGCGGAATCTGCTTCCTACGCAATTGCTGAACTCTGCAGTCGACAACACTGACCGGATACTCTAGCACTGACAAGTCTGGCGCTACCTCCAGCTGTGAATAGTCCAACACGTGCGAAGGATCTGCGACGTACCTCCTGAGCTATGAAACGTGAAACACACTGTGCACACCTGCTAGCTCTGCCGAAAGATTCAACCTGTAAGCCACCTCGCCGACCCTCTCGGTGATAGGGAAAGGCCCGACGTACCTCAGACTGAGCTTCCCCTTTCTGCCAACCTCATGACACCCTTGGTCGGCAAGACCCGTAAGAAAACAAGGTCACCAACACTGAACTGTTACGGTCTCCTGCGGACGTCTGCGTAACTCTTCTGTCTGCTCTGCGCTGCCCGAAGTCTCTGCCTGATCAGACTGACTGTGTCTGCACACTGCTGCACTAACTCTGACCCCAAAAGCTGCCTCTCACCAACCTCGAACCAGTGAAGTGGAGTCCGCACGGCGACCATACAAGCCTCTATGGTGTCATTCCGATGTTCGAGTGATAACTGTTGTTATACGCGAACTCCACCATCGGAAGGTGCGACTCCCACGTGCCGCTCCAGTCTAAACAACACGCTCTCAGCATGTCTTCCAAGTCTGAATAGTCCACTCTGACTGTCCATCTGTCTGAGGGTGGTACGATGTCTGAACCTCAACTCTGAACCCAGTGCTCTCTGAAGACTGCGCCAAAACCATGAACCTCGATCTCTGTCAGAGACGACTGAAACTGGGATTCCGTGCAACGAAGGAACTCTGTCCACATACAGCCGGCTAACCTGTCCACCGACCACGACCCTGATAGGAAGAAAGTGCGCTGCCTTGGTGAAACGATCCACAATCACCCCATACCATCGTGCCTCTGCGGGGTGCGGGGCAAACCAACACAAAGTCCATGGTGATGTCGTCCCACTTCCACTCGGGAATGGGCAATGGCTGCAGCTCACCACTAGGATGCTGATGCTCGGCCTTCACTGTTGACAGGTAAGGCACCGAGCAACAAACTCTGCCACGCCCCTCGTCATCCCTGGCCACCAGAAGGACCTCCTCAAGCAATGGTACATCTTGGTGGAGCCAGGATGAACAACATACCTCGATCTGTGAGCCTCTGACAAAACTGTCTGGTGCGCCTCCTCAGGAATGTACAAGCTGCCTCTAAATCTGACCTCGCTGTCCTCGTCGAGCTCAAATCTGGCATCTGCAAAATGTCCGCCAACTGAGGGTCTGCTACTGTGCCTGCAACACTTGCCTGAACACTGATGGCCGAACTGACAAACTGCTCGCCACTGCACGGTCTCTGGTCCTCGACGGAGCGAACACTCCCTGGGACAGCTCCTCGAACATCCTCCACTCTCTGACCATCAGCGAACTCAAGCGCACACGCCTACTCAAAGCATCGGCTACGACGTTAGCCCTTCCTGGGTGATAGGAGAGGGTTGGGTCGTAGTCCTTCAAATACTCCATCCATCGGCGCTGCCTCAAGTTCAGATCCCTCTGGGTGAAGATATACTGCAAGCTCTGGTGATCGGTGAAGATCTGAAAAGCCTCTCCATACAGGTAGTGCCTCCACAACTTGAGAGCGAACACCACTGCTGCCAGCTCCAAGTCGTGGGGGGGGTAGTCTCCTCATGCTTCTTGAGCTGCCGAGAAGCATAGGCAACGACCCCACCGTGCTGCATCAGCACGGCACCCAAACCTGACCTCGACGCATCGGTATAGACCACAAAACCACCGCTGCCCGACAGCAAGACTAACACTGGCGCTGAAGTCACCTCGCCTTCATCTCTCGAAAGCTCTGCTCACAGTCCTCTGACCAAACAAACCTGACGTCCTGCCTAGTCAACCTGGTCAACGGCACTGCTATCTTGGCAAAATCCTGAATGAACCTCCGGTAGTAACCGGCAAACCCAGAAAACTGTGGACCTCTAACACCGATGTGGGCTGCTCCCACAACAACACGGCCTCCACCTTGGCAGGGTCCACTGCCACACCAGAACCCGAGATCACGTGCCCGAGAAAGTGCACCTCCCTCAGCCAAAATTCACACTTGTCGAACTTGGCATAAAGGCGGTGACTCCGCAGGGTCTCCAGCATGATCCCCAGGTGCTCCTTGTGCTCCTCCTCAGAAGCCGAGTAGACCAAGATATCATCAACAAAAACAACCACAAAACGATCTAGGTACTCACTGAACACCCTATGCATCAAATCCATGAATGTCGCGAGTGCATTCGTCAGCCCAAATGGCATCACGACGAACTCAAAGTGACCGTACCTGGAACGGAAAGCCGTCAAACCAACATCTGACTCTCTGATCCGCATCTGATAGTACCCGGATCTCAAGTCAATCTTCGACAAAACTTTGGCCGACTGCAACTGATCAAACAAATCATCGATCCTCGGCAACGGTTACCTTCTTCACAGTAACCTGGTTTAACTGCCGATAATCGATGCACAAACGAAAACTACCGTCCTTCTTTCGCACAAACAAAACAGGCGCGCCCCACGGCGAATGACTCGGGCGAATGAAGCCCAGCTCAAGAAGCTCCTGCAATGGCACTTCAACTCACGCAGCTCCGCCGGGGCCATCTGGTAGGGTGCCTGGACAAAGGCATCGTACCGGGCAAAAGCTCGATGGAGAACTCTACCTCCCGCTCAGGCGGCAAACCAGTTAGTAAGCCCAGAGGGGGGTGATGAGACTTTAAAACTTTGTCAACTAAACCTGTACACAAAACGTTCACACAAAATACACTTCGAAGGATGTTAGTGATAGTAGTGAGATAAACAACAATCTCACAAAGACATTCCCACACAACACAAGGAATTATCCTGGTTCATCTCCTCTCCTTAGGAGTCCTACGTCCAGTCCCTGAGCAATATCTCAGGATTTCACTACCAAGGGTACTGTCCCCCTTAAGGACCCTTACACCCATCCGCCGCAGCTAGTCTTCCCTCAACCCGAAGGGAATACAACCCCCTGGATACCACACCAGGTCCTCCTTCAACACGAAGGGAAAACACCCCTGGATCCCACCAGGTCTTCTTTCACAAGAAGGGAACTAACACACGAAATACTGTTCAAGGAATTAGCCCCTAGATCAAGCTTATATGGAGGACTTGATCTGAAGCTGAGACTGAGAAGATGAAGATCTACAAGGAATGAACTCCTCTCAGCATAAAAACTCTCTCACAAGGATCTACACTACACTCAGAGAGCAAGAGCTAATCTGATGGGAGTGAGACTCCGCTCTTCAGAGAACTCGCAGAAGACTTGAAAGAGAAATTCTTGTCAAGCGCTATGAAAGTTGTATCTTTGTATATGTGTATCTGTGTGTGTGTATCTACTTGAGCTTCATTCTTCTTTTATATATGTTTATTTAAAATTCGAACGTTGAGAAATCCGTTGTCTCTAAGCATTTGTTTACGTTAGACTGCTTGACACTTGGAAGCTTCCAGTCAACAGTCCGTTATTCATTTGTGCACACAAAGAGATATGATCTTCTGTAGTCTTCTTTGTCTTCTATTTTGTCCAACATTGTATGACGGATGCTGTCAGAGACCTGCACATAGTTAAAGCTTGAACAGTAGACAGCTAAGCTGTTTCTTGTTGTCAGTCAACGTTAGAATGAATATTCATCAAAATAGTAATGCCATTTTGTTGTTCTAAAAGATGTTTACAGAGAAGATACGATAATGGAAGATATTGTCTGCCTGCATGCAGTGATACGTATTGTCATAATAAATGCATGGCTGACAAAAGGATATGCGTGAACACTTTGACTTTTCAACGTTTTCAAAAATTAGCTCGAGAATCGAATTGTTGCTTTCTATGAAATCGTTATATACATGACTTATGAAATCGTTGTGAAGTTATAGACAAATTGATGTTCAAATCGTTATGATGTTATAGACAAATCGATGTTCAAATCGTTATGATGTTATGAACAAATCGATGTATAAATCGTTATGATGTTATGAACAAATCGATGTACAAATCATTATGATGTTATGAACAAATTGATGTACAAATCGTTATGATGTTATGAACAAATCGATGTACAAATCGTTATGATGTTATGAACAAATCGATGTATAAATCATTATGATGTTATGAACAAATCGTTACGACTGCTAAACAAATCGTTATAAAAACTAAGGAAATCGTTACGAACACTCATCGAATCGTTGTGAAGGCAAATCGTTACGATCACTTAACAAATCGTTGTGAGGGCAAATCGTTGCGATCACTTAACGAATCGTTGTGAGGGCAAATCGTTGCGATCACTTAACAAATCGTTGTGAGGGCAAATCGTTGCGCTCATTTAACGAATCGTTGAAAGCATATAGCGAATCCTTATGAGTATGAAATCATTAGGAGCAAGGAAATCGTTGTTGCCCTATAGAAATCGTTATGACCTATAATGGAATCGATGTGTACTTAGAGAAATTTTATGTGAACTGAACTCTAAATACTTCAGGGTGAGATACTTACAGAATTTGCTTGATTTTTCTTGATTTATTTCCTATGCTTAGACTTCATAGAAAATGTGTTAGTAGTCTTTATCATAGTTTTGTTAATCACCAAAATAGATGTGTAATTTATTTAAATTACATGGAGATGGACTGATCATCAGCTTTGTGGTTTTAAGGGAAGGAGCTTTCCATTTATGTTGACATAGTCCAATTATTTAGTGAGTCTGAGGACCCATGACTTAGTGTTATGACTTGACGACCTTTCATGTATGATGTGTTTGTTTGTTAAAAAATGAAGACACTATCCTTATTATTATGTTTCATGTTTAAAGTCATAATCGTAATTATATTGACTTCTTATTGTGTCATCATGTTATTTTAAATTAGAAAAACTCATTGCCCATGTCCACGGGAAAGTGTCAATCACTAAATTGGACCTTGCGACAAGACAAGATATTGTTAGATTTGTTGATTGATGTTTACCATAAAAGCTATGGTAGTCAAGGCACATTCAAAGCACATGTCTTTCAAGACATTTTGGATCAGTTCAATAGCACTGCCAATGTGAGAAGGATAAAGATTGTTTAAAGAATCGTTGGAGGAACATAAAGAAAATATACCACATCTACGAACAATTGCGTACACGATCTGGATGGGGATGGGATGACGAACGAAATTTACCTGTTGCACCTGACGAAGAAAGCATACAGGCGGCAATTGCGGTAAGCTAGCAAGTAAAATATAGTCCAAACTACACATTTTGTCTATCACATGTAAATGACTTTTTTTAATGCACAGTCCAATTCTGAATTCAAGAAGTATCTGGACAAACCATTTCCATACAAAAGACAGTTGGACATCTTGTGTGGAAAGACAACTG
This sequence comes from Colocasia esculenta, assembly GCA_014218235.1. Lineage (NCBI taxonomy): Eukaryota > Viridiplantae > Streptophyta > Magnoliopsida > Alismatales > Araceae > Colocasia > Colocasia esculenta. Next base: position 9,338 of record JACBKR010004934.1, read on the forward strand.
TTCGGGGCAGTCATTTCATGGGCTCAGCCTAAGAAGTAGATGTGCAGGCTAGACGGTCTTTTGGAGATGATGATAGTGTTGACCGAGAGCAATTTAATGCTATGGGATTAGAGTCAAGTCAATTTTATTCAATTGATGGTGACAATTTCTACCCTTTTGACTATCCATCGTCCTCACAACCAAATCCTCCATCACAGCCAGTTGGAGAAAAGACACCGACAAACATTCATCCAGTGGAAGATGAGGCAACATCCCCATCTAGAAGGAGGAACGTCATGCATCAACATGTTCTCGAAAGAGAAAGAGCAGAAGTCATTTGATCCCACAATACTATCACAATATTGTATGATGAACAATGAGCGCATCAATATGGTCCGAGCTTTATTTCCTAGTTCATCAACCACGTCATCCACACCACAAGAGCAATACACAATGAGAGAATGTGTTGTTAGGATGAAGTCTTTGCCAGGATACAACCAACAACTACTATTCCTAGCATTGACCCTCTTCGAGAAGCCTGAGAAGAGAAGAGTTCATGGTCAGCTTTGATGATGAGGATGCTTTAGTATGGATCTTGAATGCAACTTCTTGAGATGCTCGCCATGTTAGTCCTTCATGTTAGTCTTTGCCATTTGTGTTTGTTTCTGTCATTTTAGTATCATGTTTTGTAACTTCATCCTAGTAACATGTATTAGTACATCATTTGCTTTTTTAATTCTGTATCTCGTACAAGTTATCCCTCTTCTACTCCTATGTAATTATCATTATGAATATGAGTGTCCACCTTATGGTATGCAGGCCAGTAAGCATTTGAAATGGGCAAGTATATGTGCTATGTAGTTTGGGTTGGTCGTCAACCGGAATATACCACACTTGGTCTGATTGTTATGCCCAGGTCAATGGATACCCGAGAGCAAAGTTTAAGGGATTCTCAAACTTAGAAGAAGCGCAACATGCTTACTATGGAATGGTTGTACGTGGATCTACGTCTCAAGTACCAAGGAGATCTACCTATGCACCTAATGACTCAATTACCCATGCACGAAGAGAATCGGAACGCCATGGCCTGAACAATGACATTCCCATACTTATTATGCTGATGATATGTTCCTTATTTTTCTGATCTTCTTAATGTTAGTTGTCCGTTCATGTTTTTAAGAAACGTAGCTGACTACTACATGCTACTTGTCGTATTATTTCTTTTTAGTGACTTCTTCTATTTCTGAAGACAATTTATTATGTTTATCTAAATATTAGGACTTCTATCAATGTGGACTCATTAGTACGAGAGATCCTTTGTGAGGAGAATGCCATCTTTTTTATCCATCGATGAAGCAATTGCTGATGAGATTTTTGAATCAAATGAGGAACACAATGTCCCAAGGCCTATGCACACAAGTAATAATAGTGGACACATTTGGATTCATGAGGTTCTGCAGGACATGAACAACGTTGCTACAACATGTTCAGACTACATCCCACGACTTTCATGAAATTAAGAGACGAATATGGAAAGAGATCTTATACATGATTCCCGTTATGTCACAACAACCGAGAAACTCACAATTTTCATGTATGCAAGGGTCATGGTGTGGCATTCGGAGCTATGTGCGAGCATTTTCAGCACTCTTCTGAGACAATCAGTAAACACGTCCGTGAAGTTACAAAAACATTGGCTTCCCTACACTTCAATTACATAAAACTATCAAGTTTGACTGATCCTATGCACCCCCGCATCCGACATGATGATAGATTTTATCCTTACTTCAAGGTAAAAATTGGATTTTAAAATTAAAGACCTCATTTTTCTTAAGATTCTCATTTTCACTTTGTATTTAGGATGCCATTGGAGCAATTGATGGTACCCACGTCCCAACGCATATATTGCGAGAAAACAAGCATGGTATAGGAACCACAAAGGATGTGGTCAGTCAAAATGTCATGGGGGTTTGTGGTTTTGACCTTGTCTTCCAATATGGGGGGGTCGGTTTTGAGGGAGCAGCTGCTGACATGGCTGTCCTCAGGAGGGCTATGGATCTAGGTGGCTTTCACATTTTGGAAGGTATTAATACTTGTTATGACTACCCACGTATACTTTGTTTAACGTAAAATGTGCTAATGTAATGTGTTAATATCTCATAGGAAAGTACTACTTAGTGGACTCAGATATGGAAACACTACTCAATTTGTGGCTCCATATCGTGGGGAAAGATATCATATCCAAGAATTTCAAGGACGTAGCAATGCACGGTATAAGAACATGAGAGACAAGTTCAACCATCGCCACACCCAACTTTGCAATTGTGTGGAACGTGCATTTGGGTGTGTTGAAGAATAGATTTCAAACTTGAGAGAGGGGAACTGTTATCCATTTCGTATACAATTGTTGATTGTTGTTGCATGTTGTGTTGTGCACAATTTTTTTCGACGTTAAGAAGGTGATGACTTTTATTTTAACTTAAATCGTGAAGGAGGGAGGGAGGACGAAGATGATGAACTTGAGGAAGACCCAAATATTTTTGTTAGTGCATCTGACATGACGACAGGAGGAGCTCTTCGAGATACGATTGCCACACAACTGTGGATGGCTAACTGAGTTGTATTTTGACCTATTATCTAATATTTTGTTTCTATTAGCATGGTTAGAACTTTATTATCCAACTAATAAGCTGTTCATGTGTCATTATTTTTAATGTAATCAAATTTCATGTGCACTTAATGAGTATTTTCACTACATGTAGGTGCAATTTGGAACCTGAAAAATGACTTTCTCCTAATATATTTAATTGGACAACAAAAAAATGTAAAAACATCATAGAGACTCTTTGAATGAGGAAGGATGGAAGAACGTCCAAAATGTTTTCAACAAGGACTTTTGTGTGGCTTGGCCCGTATCACATTTCCTACATCATTTTACATTCTATAGGTTATTTTATTTGATCACTCATGATCTCATCAATGTAGACAATTTTCACTGGGATGACGAGATTAAACAAATACGAGGTTCAGAATTAGCTTGGCAGCAATATCTTGAGATTTTTATAAAATTTTACCTATGACTATTATGCGTACATATTATTGACTAAATTAATTAATTACTATTTTATTCTTCCATTGCAGTTCAACCCATTGGCTACAGGGTTCAAAGAAAGAACATTGTCATTACCCAATGACCTTGTCAAGTTGTTCAATAGTTGGGGATTATAAAGACCTTGTGATTGAATGGTTTTGGGCAATGATGAGTGGGCATCCATATCCAATTCAATGGTGGGATGGTCAAATTGGCAACCCCATTGAAAATGCGGATATATTTTGTGTAGTCGATCTGGGTCAAAAAATGTGTACTATTATTGAACAAGTGATATCACATATATACTTACATGGGCAATGATGAGTGGGCATTCTTATTTAATTCAATGGTCGGATGGTCAAATTGGCAACCCTGTTGAAAATGCGGATATATTTTGTGTAGCCGATCTGAGCCCAAAAATTTGTATTATAAATTATTGAAAATGTGATATCACATATACTTACATGGGCAATGACGAGTGGGCATCCTTATCCAATTCAATGGTCAGATGGTCAAATTGGAAACCCCATTGAAAATGCGGATATATTTTGTGTAGCCGATCTAAGCCAAAAAATTTATACTATAAATTATTGTACATGTGTTATCACATATATACTTATATGGGCAATGATGAGTGGGCATCCTTATCCAATTCATTGGTCGGATGGTCAAATTGGCAACCTCATTGAAAATGCAGATATATTTTGTGTAGCCGATCTGAGCCAAAAAAATTGTATCATATCATATCATACAAATGTTATCCAACATTACTATAGGATGACAACATTCAAGTAGGAGTCTATGTCGTCAGAGAAGGTACATTCATATTTCATAAAAAAATTATGTTCAAAATTTTCATAAATTATATTGTCTCAGTCTGTCATGTAACTAACATTACATTCATTTTTATGCAGAGTTTATCATGCACGGCAAATGAAGGAGGCGATTAAATAGTTCCATGTATAAATTTGAAGGCTGTATTGAGCCTTCCATGTTATGTGTTAATTATTATTCAGTAAAATTTGTTACATTTAAAATTTACCATGGGATCGGATCCTGTTATGTTTTTTTTTTTTTTTGCAAAGTTATGTTGTTACATACAGAAACAACTTGTGTTGTTAATAAATGTAGAATAATTTTTGTTGCTACATACATGAACATGTACAAATAATGAATGTTGAATGTCTTCCATGTTATGTCTTTTTTTTTTTCAAATTTTGTTGCTACATACGTACAAAAACATGTACAAATAATGAAAATATAAGAGAAACATGGGAGGTGCTGTCTGTTTTTTTTTAATTAATTAATCTTAAAAATAAATAGAGGTATGATTACGACCTATAATTTGTTATTAAATAAAACGTCATTTTGTATTAATTTGTTATTATTAATTTTTGTATTGTTTTTCTATTAATGTTATTAATTTTTCTATTGATGTGAGAAAGATAAATAATGATAAAAAATAATATAAAGTACTATCGCACTTTTTTAGTACTATTGTATTTTTAAGCGATTATTAGAATTTTTAATTGATGGTAATATGTTGATCCCATTTATAAAATAGTTTCTATGATTAAACTATTCCAAAGAAAGGTACATAGTTACATGAATAAAGTGTTGGTTCAGGGGTAGTTAGGGTATTCTCATCAAAGTGGAAAAAGTTAACCCTTCAATGCCAACAAAGCACTCAACAAACATGTAGGTTAACTCCATTTATTCAAGTGAGTTAACTCACTTGTTACCAAAGCAAAAAGTGGGTTAGCCATGTATAATTTTGATCATGGGTTGGAGTTAGGATAACTCCAACTCATTACAAAGTAGGATACTTGTAGGCCACTTACCCAAGGTGCAATGAGGCTTATGTAGCCCATGATACGTAAGCTAGGATTAATAACAAAAATAAAATGACCATCACACCTCTACCAACTTATCCTCCTTCCAAAACTCTTGAGCGTATGCAGGTTGCAATAGAAGAAACAATCCTTCTTCTGCCATGTTTGTGCGTAAACGCTCACATCTAACCTTAGTAGGCTATGACACTAAGAAGAGGAAGCTTGGGCAGCAATCCCCACAGGGCAGTAAGACAGAGAAATTTCCTCATTTATGGTATGCATTGGCCATCACTTATAGAAACAAATAACTCTACAAGGAATTCTTATGCAAATGTGTCTACTTCGAAGTCTTTGGATTGCCTAGAGTGGATCTACCACATTTTATCAATATCATGGTCAGTCTATCTACTATCTCTAAGTCAGAAGCTCAGAAAATCCTTAAGCTAGCAGAATTTCAAATGGAATACAGATGGAGTCAGTAGAATCAAGCAAAATATAGGGAATATGAACAAGAAAAAACTCAGAGAGGCATTCATGGTCAAACTAACATGACTACTTAGCCTGGTTTGATGATCAGCATCAAGAAATTTTTGGGTGGACCTTGCAAAACAAATCAGATTCCTTAGCCAATTTCAAGTTTTTAATGATTACAGATTTCACAAGTGCAGCAGAGAAGCTCAATTTACTCAATTTGTTGAAGAGAGAAAGGTTTAGTGCACTTTTTTATTGCACTTAAGTGCAATGACCAGACACTAAACCCATGTGGCACCTCTCACATGAGGAGTGATAAAATGACAGCCCAATTATTAAGTGTCGCATAGATTTAGTGCCTAGTCATATTGCACTTAAGTGCAATATAAAAGTGCACTAAGCCTTTCTCTTGTTGAAATCATTAGGGAAGCATTTCAAAAGGACAAAAGAGCCACCTCTCTCACATTCAAGCTTCAATTCTACTCTTTACCTACCATCCGCAGCCTACTTGAGCTACTTGCCCTACTATTTGAAGCTAAATAGGGAAGACAATTTTGGACAGATATGCCAGGGTAAATGCTAGAGTTTTTGTAAAATTCAATCGCCTCATGGATTTCAATAGATTTGTTCAAATAGAATACCAAACAGGTCACATTCCATCAGAAGATTTAGCTCCTCTTTTGGTTGAGGCAGAAAGATTATCTATTACTATCTGGACTACTATTTACTCAACTACTTTTGAACAATTGAGTCTGTAAATGAAGTCAGAAAGACGGAAAGACTGCATACTCTCACTCCTAGAGAAGTCATGGATATGCACTCAATCAATCTTGCATATACCATGTATTCTTGGCATTGAAGAAAGAATTGATTGAGCAGAACATTGATTATCCTATTTCAGTAATCAGATTTGTCAGTCATGCCAATTTTTCAAGCACTAGATACTACATATTTTGCATGGAGGTTGCTGTGTACCAGATTTTTCTCCAAGCAGAAAGAGCCAAGCACATTCAGAAGTTCAGAACAGATATGGGTCTTCAATATAATAACAACAATAGTATGTGCTAGAGTTATTTTGAGAACCAAGAACTTCGAGTTTGGGAGATTGTAAATAAATTTGTACCTCTCTTATCTCCAGATTTCTGTTTCTATTACTATCAACCTCTCTCTTTTTTTTGTCTCATGTCCCTCTCCTTCTTTTTGGTTATTAACAAAAAGAGGGAAAATAATACATATACTCTGGCATATACGCATGGTTTTCATGCATAGTTATATGTGTTTTCTAACAATAGTTTTTAAGTTTTGTCATTACCAAAAAGGGGGAGATTGTTGATTTTTTTATTTCCTGAGAATATATATTTTAAATCTCTAGTCATATATATTTAATTGTGTCAAACATCTTCATTATCCTTCAGTGTGTCGACAGATGATGCATAGGGTGTCGACAGATGTTGTATAGATGTCGACCTGTGCACATCATGTGTCGACACATAATGACCCCTTCATATATGTTAATTTATGTGTATTTTATTCCTAATAATCTTGATGGCATTTTTACTTCAATATCTAATTTTTCATTAAGTCTGTCAACAGGAAAATAAAAAGTAATCTAATGACTCAAAGGATCCTCACTATAAGTATTTCAAAAAGCTCAAGTCAATTCTATTTTATTTACTTCAAAAATGTCTAAGTCCATATCGATTAGTGACTAAGTTTACTACTTATTAATGAACAAAGGTCATATTGATTACTGACTAAGACTCTAATGATTAACGACTTAGTTTCCCATTGATTAGTGAAGAACATTCTGATTATTGTTTATTCTATCGATTAGGGATTTAGTTTCCAATTGATTAGTGAATAACGTTATGATTATTGTTTATTCTATCGATTAGTGACTTAGTTTCCTATCGATTAGTGAAGAACGTTCCGATTATTGTTAATTCTATCGATTAGTGACTTAGTTTTCTATCGATTACTGAAGAACATTCTGATTATTGTTTATTCTATCGATTGGTGTTATAAGTTGTTCCGATTACTGAACAACATATCGATTAGTGTTGTTTCTTTCGATTACTGAACACTTGTCTTATTATTCTAACGATTAGTGACCACCATTTCGATTAGTGATCAATCTCATTCTGATTATTGAACACTTACTCTATATTGTTTCGATTAATGTTATTCTCTCAACGATTAGTGAATATCTATCAAATATTATTCCGATTAGTGAACATTTGACTTAAAGCCTATTGATTAATGCTATAAATACTATTTCTCATCGATTGGTGACCAAATAATTTATTCTCATATCGATTGGTGTTGAAATATTTATGAAATATATCAATTGCTTTATAAAATGTTTTGGCATGCAAATTACTTCATTTTAGATAATTTATGAAAGACTCTAACATTAAGTGTAGTAGGCAATGCTCTTTCAAGACTAGCCCATGCCTTACTTTGTACATGTTTTTGAAGGACCATTCTTTTGTGGAAGACAAAAAAAAGCAGCTACCCAATATGAATGGGTGTCAACCAAATTTGTGGGCTTCTACAAAAAAGGTATGGGTGTTTGACTGATATGTCTATCTCACCTAACACCTCCCTCTCTATGCATTAAATGAATGTAGACATCCGATACTCTCATGAATATGTCTATTGTAACGCCCCGACGCGGAATATCGGAGCAGAATTACAGTTATTAAATAGTATCGAGCGATAAATAAACATCAAACCATTGCACAATTGGAATAACACCAAATGAAATCTAACTTCATTAATAATTCATCAACTAGCTATTACATTCTCTAATTAGAGCCAAAACTAGGGCCCATAGTACTTTATTCAAATCTAAACTATACATAATGACTAACTGACGACTAACTAACTAACTACGAAGCATGAGTTGACGAACGGGTCACTCTCGAGCATCATCCTCATTCCCCTCCTCGTGAGTGTGGTAATCTCCATCAGACTCACCTGAAACACATGAAATATAACGCAGGATGAGCGAATAACGCTCAGTAGGGCTTAATATCTCATGAGAACAAGCAGGCTTTAAATGATTAATGTCTTAGATGGCATGATAACTAGATAGCATAGTCATGTAGAGCAAAGTAACGATAGCAAAAGAACGATAGCACTAGTACATGGAAAATAACACAGTAAGTACGATAAAGGATTGGTCATGTAACGATATAGCACGTAAAGTTGCACAACGGTGCACTAGTAACGATAACACTTGTAAACATAGCATTTGAATAGATTGCACTTTGATTGTCATATATTTAAATCTTGATAGTATAATGGCACTGGATGTATGCCAACATCCTGATCATTTAAACTCCTATGGGCAAATGACACTTTTTCGGGCGCTCCTCCCAGGACCTGATCGGGCCCTATTGCACTGGCATAAGTTATGTTTCTTATCTTAGACAATCATAGGGATGGCCAAATAGAGTACCAAGAATAGATGAGAATAGTAGATGAAATAGACGAGATTGTAGAGTGAAAGTGAACAAATGAAAGTATAAGGATAATAGATGAGACATCGGTATAATCGTAAAACAACGTTAAACCTACAATAGTCACAATTGCACGGCACTAGGTCGGGTGCCGGCAGTCTGGTAGAAGTCACCACCGCCCACTAGCAGTGCTAAAAACACAGACTAGATGGTCCGGCGTGATCACAAGGTAAGAAGGAAACACACTAAGGTTGTTGGACCGCACTGATCCCTAAGGGTGTAATGGGTTTTAAGGGTACAACCAGCTCGTCGGCTAAGAATGTGCGCCAAAGCCAAGGAGACTTACGGAGGCCTTGACAAGGACTCTCTGGTCCAGTCAGGAGTATTCCAATAGAGAGGTGGTCCATGCCAAGAGAAAGTGTGTAACGAAACGGTGTCCGTCTTGCCTTGAGTGCTCGAAGGCAGAGGGACGCGATACAATGTACAAAGCATGCGAATAAAACGAAGACAAGTGTCATTTAAATAATAGGGAAATTTAAGTGAAATAATTATACTTAATAATTACGAGATATATTATTGAGTATTTTAATAAGGTCTCATTGCAATTAATAATATTTAGTGTGTGCAAGTGTAAGAAATCATGAGAGTATGATAAATCATGCACATAGCTTTTAATTAATGAGATTTATTTAAATATTGACAAATAATAATATTCAGGTAATACTAAACTTAACAGTGCCTGATTTAGCTTAAACAAGGGTTAAATGGCATAAATAGGAGGGGTATAAGTACAATTTCCGATTCTGGCGCAAATCTTGAAATCGCGACAGGGGTACCCATCGCGATTCAAGTCACGACGGGGCGGTCCGGGCGCGACAGGCGAACCGGCCGGCTGGCGCAGTTCGGGAGGAAAACGCGACGGCGCAGGCCGTCGCGTTCATAACGTGATAGACCGGCCGGCCGCATCCCCTCTGAGATCGCGACGGGTCAGGCCGTCATGATTTCAAAGGGGCGGCCCGACCCAGAAAATGGGATATTCCTTTTTGGGTTTGGTCCTTCCCACCTATGCATGATACCGAGCTCTTCTAAAATCGATATAAAATCACACGATGATCCAAAAATTATGAAACTAGTTTTAAATGAAAGTAGACTCATAGATCTATCAACATGCATGAGTAATTAGGAAACGGACAAGGTTTGTGCATGCTTTAACAAGGTTACATTTCAGTGACCTAAACATGCGCAGTCATGGAAAATGATTTAATTAATAACGATTACATAATGGAAATTAGGGAAAATATGGGCGTTTGAAAGCTAATAGTATGTAGTATTTATGAGAATATTTTCAGGGCATGGGATCAAGTACATGCGTGGATTGAAAGCAATCATGAAGGTTTGGGTACATGGAGATGACATAGATTAGGGCATTTAATTCTCCCTTATGGAGCAACGAAAAATAGGAAAATCATGGGGCTTTGATAGATGGATGTATAAGCTACCTATGGCCGAAGTTAATCGATTTGTGCTTGAGAGATTGCCTACATTTTCTTGCTGTAATGGAAACTTAGGGTTGATGACGAAGAAGAGAAGAAATCCTCCTTGCTCCAAGCCTTCTCCTCCTTGCTCCTTCGTCCTCAGCCTTCTCCCTTCGTCTCCCAAAGCTCCAACAATCGTTCTATGAGGTGATAGGGTCGGATTGGGGTGTATTGGGTTGCTAATAGAGTCTTATACTTCTAAAACTCCTCCCTTCTATTAAATTCTAAATTTCCATATTTATCACTTCTTTTCTTAGTATTTATCTCCTATTTAGGATGGAGAAGATGTCTAATTTCGTGGGTAAGAAGTTAGAGTAAGTCTAGGCTCTTTTTAGGATAGATAGGGCTATTAACTAATTATCTTAACCCTTTACTAATTACCATTAATTTTTATTGCAAATTTCACTTAATTAGCTCCCATCCCATGATTGGCTCTTCACATTTGGGCCCATTCTTTTATGTTTGTGCCATTAATACAACCCATTCCTAATTTAACTTAATGGGTTTTTTATTAAATCCCCTTTTATTCACTTTATTCCCTCTTCATTTAATTTAATTCTATTTATCACCTTTATTAAATTAAATTTTTATTTTATTTGGGCTTTAAAAATCAAGGTTGTTACATCTACAACATCTTGGAAATCTGCATGAAAGCTAAAAACTTCTATCTGGTTAAAGAAGTCAGTAGACTCAACACAACAGTCATTAGATACAAGAGAGAGACTCCAGTGGATCTCTATACACCCTGTAGATCTGCATAAAGTCTAGACACATACTCAACGGATAGAACAATGGATATATCCTTCAAGAATCTAAAAAAGAAGTAGTGGATGTAGTGAAGAAAAAAAACAAAAGATTTAAGTGCATACATTAGAAAAAGTTTATAGAAAACTTGAGAGAGCACACCAAAAGCTTACACCCTTCCTCAACCTGAAAGAAGCAGAAGCATTCAAGCCATCATCTTCCAACTTTCTTCATCTCTCTTTCTTTGTGTTCTTGTTGTAATCTTCTTTTAGAGAGATAGATAGTATTGTCTCATATCAATCCCCACCTATTTCTTATTTTGAGCTTGGTCTAGGGACCTTTATAATCTCTTTGAGATTTTGGTTGTTCCTCTTCTTGTGAGGAGAGAAGACCAGCCTATGAGCTAGGTATCTATGCCCCTTGTTTAAGGGAAGATCAGCCTGCGAGTTTTGTGGGATTGTCCCTTCTAGGTTGAAGGGAAGACCTATGTTATCAGGGTGTTAGTGTCTCTTCGGTTGAAGAGAAGACCAGCTGTTGCTGAGTGTAATTGTCCATAAGGGAGACTGCATATTTGGTTAGTGAAATTTCAAGTTGTTACTTGAAGATTGGACATAAACCGAGATGTGTCTCAGTACTGAACTAGTATAAATTTTGCGTGTCTATTTGTATGCTTGCATTTGTTTAATTTTCGCTACATATTAACACTAACCCTCACATTTTAGTGTCTAAGGTTTATATTTTCAAAATCATTCAAAGCAACTCATTCACCCCCCTTTGGACTTGTTATGTGGGCCAACAGATATGAGCCGGTCTTGGCTCCTGTGTGTAAGTAAGCCTAGCCGTTGGGCCTTAATGGGCTAACTCAACTTTCCGCTCATATGTATACGAATTTTAACATGTATTTCCTTCTTGAATGAAAAATTCTTCAAGAAAAATGTAATCTATTTTTTGTATTTATTTATGTATCCCTGAGGCAAATATATATTACCTCGAGGAACCCTCCCAGAACATTGTGTCACAAAATAACATTTCCCCGTAGACAGTAAACTCTAAGTCCCTGATCAACTAACCCTAATAATAAAAGAATATTCGAAACATATTCCACACTTTTTCATAGCACGGCTAATGGGCGGATGTGACTTCTACCTGACTGCCGGCACCCGACCTAGTGCCGTGCAACTGTGACTATCGTCGGTTTAACGTTGTTTTACGATTATACCCCTATCTCATCTACTATCCTTGTACTCTCATCTGTTCACTTTCTCTCTACTCTTGTCTATTCATTTACTATTCTCATCTATTCTTGGTACTCTATTTAGCCATACAATTGATTATCTAAAATAACAAACAATACTATATGCCAGTGCAATAGGGCCCGATCTAG
>JACBKR010004935.1:0-21104 GCA_014218235.1 Colocasia esculenta
CGACAACACGACAGGCCGTACTGACACACCTGCCACCCTGACAGGCGTCAGACGACCGGACAGCACACACCAAAACACACTTCGCGGCTCGTTGACCGGGCGCGACAGCAAGACGCGACGGAGAACCAGGGCGCGATCAACATGCGACCCACAAGCTCGTCGTGACATGGATGAGTGTCGCGTCGGGCACCCCCGACGCGACACCAACGCATCACCCAGCCTGGACGCGCAGTGGCCAGTCATCCTAGACACCGGACGAAAAGTCGGGAAACCGGGTCTTACACAATGTAGGTAAACTTTGCAGTGATAGGATAGTAATTACCAAGATAAATAAGGGGATAGCTTGCTAGGCTATTAGGATGAAGTTTTATCAAGAGTTCTTACATGAAAGATTGCTGAAATACAAGTTAGGACAGTAGGTGTCGACAGCCAGGAAGTTGCTGTCGACAGATAGCAACAGCAGAGCATGGTTTGCTGGTTCTGTGTCTACCTGTTGACAGCTATAAGATGGTTGTCGACAGCTAGCAACAGTCCCAGTTATTTTGAAGTTCTGGAAGACATGGCCTATCGACAGCTATGAGCACCTGTCGACAGCCGCCAGTTCTTCTCTCATAAGTGACTTTGTATTCACTCTAAAAACTCTAACCATGGAACTTATGAATCAAGGCATGATTTATATCAAATAGAAGAGTCTAATTGTAGATCTCTGTGGAAATGGAAATTTTAAAATCTATTTATCAAGTTGTCTCATGTTCTCATGGATGCATGCGCATTGCCAATCCAAGTCCCGTCGGATGCTACACGAGCAAAGGTGACGTGAGATGAATCGGCAATTCGCACAGCGCGGGCGTGCCAGTCACCGAAGTGGCAATTGATTGGTTTGCCTCCGAGAGTCGGAGGGCTTTCAAGTCTTTTGTGCGCGCCGTTTGACTTCGTCAAACGAAAGTGAGTGGTCGGGTCCTGGACCAAAATCCCGTCGCTGCCTGAGCGCAACGACGTTAATTACATCTCTTTTAGAAAGAGAAAACCCTTGATTAATTGCCAGATTAGAAAGCCTCATGACTTAAAACGGGACATCCGATAAAGGGTGCGAAGCATATTGAACTGAAATATTAGGGAGCAAGACGAACGCCTAATCGAACCCATTAGACCTTTCACTCAACCCGCTACCCAATCTCTTTGCCTGTTTACTTATTGGTCCTCTTTATCGCAAAAAGGTTCAATTCGGTCTTTTAAATCCATTTGAGAAAGACAACTTTGAAAAGGGGTGGTCTCTTTGACTTTCTGTTGAAAATAGATACAATTTGGTCTTTTTATTGAAAATCATTTCAATTTGATTTCTTTTTTTGTTGCAAAACGTGTGGCAATCTTTCATTTGCTTAAAAAAGGGTTTGGTCTGAGTCTTTTGTTCAACATAGTGCAATCTTTTGTTACTTTAAGAAAAGGTCCAATTTAATCTCTTATTCTTTTGAAAAACATAGGATGACCTTTTGATTTGTTTGAAAATAGTTCGAGTTGGTTCTTTGTTCTTTTGCAAAATATGAGACGGTCTTTTGCTCTTTTAAAAGAAGGCTTGATTTGACCCTTTGATCCTTTGTAAAACCCGAGGTGATTTTGTCATTTGAAAAGGGTTGAACTTAATCATTGAACAACATGGAATGGGCTTTTACTTTCTTCTTCCCTTTTTGTTTGAAAAGAAGTCAATTTGCTTTTACAATTCCTTTTTTTATCATTAAACGATTTTAATTTGCCGTTCCGGTCTTTTGAGCATTTGAAATGGAGTTCTATTCGTTCGGAGGAGCTCGATGGCTCAACGCACTTCGCAGACGTCCTCGAATCGGCGCAGCTGACGAGATAAGGCGAATCGGCGCAGCCCGGCTGAAATCATAGACATCATCGAATTGGCTTTCGTTCGCAATGTTGCCGACTCAATTAGAAGCTAATGACCTCTTTTTAGGAATTTTGCGCCAACTTGACCCTCATGGGGAAAATTCGGCAGCATTTCCCCTTATCGTGGTGATAGAGGGGAAAGCGCGATGCTCATCCACCACAAGCGGAGATGGCACCAAAAGGGAGAGTGTACGTCGTAAAATGGCGTAACTCCGACGGCCCATGACCTCGATCCCCCAGGCATGCCTACGGAGATTCGGGCAATGCTACGGCCAAACAACCCGCGGGACGATGAATCACATGCAAACCCACCCATCCGGACACGAACATCATATTGCCCAATCCGAGGATGTGGATGGGTCTAATACTGTGTCTTTTGACTGTTTATCAGCCGGTGTCACGTAGAGCAATGGTTTTGCTCACGTGATTTCGGCCAACGTGATGGCCAGGACGTCGAATCGACGCAGCTCTGCTCTGGTCTTACAGGGCTGCCAGAACCAAAACCAGGCTGAATCGGCGCAGCCAGTCACCTGCGCACGGGGTGACAACGCCTCTCTCCAAGAACGCCCTTGCTCATGGCCGGGGTGATTTTGGATATTGAGATGGTATTGCAACCCATTGCTAGATGGGCTAAACAAAGGGATTTAGGCATCATTTGCCCAACCTCCTTGATTAGCGAAATGGGACTCTTTGGAGACTATTCGGTGCTAACTTGAAATGCACATCAAAGGGGCTGAAAACCGCGATGGGAGAGGCCCATTTAGAGGGGTGAATCGGACTTGATGATTTCTTTTGAATAGGCTTTTGGAAATGGCATTTGAGCAAAGGGATATGAGCATTGTTTGCTCAATCCCCTTGGCCATGGCCATGGGTGCACATTGGACACAATGGGGATCTCTTAGGGGGCGGCTAAGGCGGTAGAAAACTGGTCTTTTCAGGCCCAGAACAGCAGGAAACGCAAGGCCCAAAACGATGGGGAGTATGGTCTTTTGAAGGGGGAGATTTAGTATGCTATGCATACATTAAATGGGGCATGAGGTCCCATGCCCCCATGGCCTCATTTATTGAGGTACGGGAGGCTTCTTGGCCTCATATGAGGTGTTAGAGGGGAGAGAGATGTACCTCTATAGAGAGGCCATCCCATCCCGTAACCCCCATTTGCAAAGAAAAAAAATTTTAAAACCCAAGATAGGATGGGAGGAGAGCATGCAATGAATGCAAAAGGGAATACATTCACATAAAATACCCAAAAGGGGTGCATGAGATGGTATGCTTTCATGAGATGGGTGAAAGAAGTACAAGAAAATGGGGGAAGGAAGCTTCAACGTGGCATCTCCTCCCTCTCCTTTCCCTTGATGGGACAAGACAAGAAGACCCCAAAACAAGGACCTCTCTCTCTCTTGCTTTCTCTTCTCACCTTTCTCTTCCCTCTTCTCTCTTTCTTCTCTTCACGGATGGAGAATTCTCCTTGAACAGGAACCGCCAGGAGCTTGCTTCTGCTGGTTGCTTCAGAAACCCAGAAAAAACTCCCCTTCCTCTCCTTCTCTTGGCCCTTCTTGCGTAACCCTTTGCTGGCCCCCCCTCTTCTCCTCCTCTCTTCCCCTTGCCTTCTAGAAGAGAAGAAAGGCCAAAAATAGGCCCAACCAGCTCCCTGCGCAACAAGGGTGGCAGACCACCTTTTTCCATTTTTGGCACTCCCTTTTGGGAGGTGTCACGAATGCTTACTCTCACCCCCCACTTTATGGGGTGAGATAAGGGTTAATTTCAGATGGGCCTTGGTGCTCTTTTGAGTGGGCCTTTTGGCCTTTTTGCACAGCCCATGAGGGGCTAAAACCGGTGCTAACGGCTTGGATAATGGCCAGCGGTTTGGGCCCATTAGTGAAATGGGGTGTCCACAAATGCCCCCCACCCGTGGGTGTTGCGAAGAGGCACGCAGAGCGACATCCGGGTGAATTTTTTTGACCCTTTAACATCAACACCGGCAGGTCGCTGACTTGTTGCCGGCTGATGGTCAAGTGGTCTATTTATAGCCTTTTGCTTCTGTTTGGTGATGTGATTCGCGGATGACGGCTGCACGTTGCTCCGCATGGGCAATTTGGGGATGGCCTCCCCTATTCTCATTTCTCTTGGGCCGTTAGGGCTTCGGTTCGTTCAAGCAGTTCGGAGTGCAGTCTGTTGACCTCGCCGAATCGGCGCAGGGCCGAATCGGCGCAGGTCGCGCATGGTGAGCTGGCGCATGGCGGGCCGGCTCGGTCCGGGCGGCCTTGGACCGCGGGCTGCCTGGGAACGCGAACCGGCGTTTCGCGGTTTCCGAGGGCGGTCGCTTCACCCCCTTTTCAAATCGCGCCTCAAAAGGCGCGCGGGGCGCCGCCTCTCTCTTCCTCCCTCTTCTCTTTCTCGCGATTCTTCTCCCCTTCCCTCTTCGCTTCGTCTTCTCCATCTCCTCCTTCTTCCGGCAGCGAAAGCAGGGTGTAGCGGCGACGGCTAGCGAGCGTGGCGACGAGGTGCGGCGGCGAGGGGAGCGGCACGTCGGCGAAGAGGCGCGAGCGGAGGAGCGACGGCGAGGGCTCTCTTGGGGTCCTTAGCCCCGGGGCGGCGGTCCTAGGGTTCTGCAGCGGCGAAGGCGAGGAGCGGCCGTGAAGGCGGGGAGCTCGGCCACGGCGTTGCCGCGTAGGCACACGGGGTGGTGCGGAGGCGTGCGGCCTCCTTTGACGGCGTCGGCAACTCTGCTCAAGACGCGCACGGTCAGGAGCGGCTTTGGGGCGACATCGCGCCGGCGGTGGTGTTCAGAGGCGGCGATCGCGGGAAGCATCGCGGTCGGGCTCGGGACAGCGCGCCTCCCTGCGACGGTGCCTGCCAACAGGGGTAGGGCACGATTGGTGATCGGCCCTTTTGTGAGGCTTTTTGTTCGTATTTGTCGTGGGCCCCTTTTTTTCTATTGTGCTTTCCCGGGGGGGCTTCGGTGAAGGGTCCGACGGCGGCAGTTTGAAGGTCGGCCACTTGTGGCTCTCCCATGTTCTGAAGCGGCGTCGGAGAGTGTTCCGGCCACGCCGAGGGCCTTCATGGCAGGGAACCGGGGAGGTGGGGAGCTTGGCGGGCTTGCATGCCCCTTTTTTATTCTTGTTGCATGGGTGAACAGGGCCGAGGGGCGCCTGGGGATTTGGATAGGCAAGGGGAATGTGCCTGGGCCATGGGGGCCTTTTGTACCGAACGCCAACATGTGTGTCCGGGTCCGTTGGGATCTCCCCCCTATAAACAAAGCAAGGGGAGATCGGGTAGGTCCCAGGGCTGCTAACCGCTAGGGAGGACCGTGGGGGAATATCCCGAGCCGTGGTTTCGCCCTTTCGTCTCTTTGTTCATGGGGCCCACTCCGAGTCGGCGGGGCTTCCACCAGTGCGGTCCTCGTCCGCCCGTTGCCGCCCCGAATGGCGGGTCCGATTAGGTCTAGCTTCCACTTCGTGCGCCACGAGAGAGTAGCGGCGACCGTAGGTAGCTTTAGAGGGGCCCGGAGCCCTTAAGAGGCGGAGAGGACGCACTAAGTCCCAGGCTTTTCTTTTTACTTCTGTTGGCGGGGGCCCATTTAGTTTGGCGGGGTTCCCGTCGGTCCGCCCATCTCTTGCATATCGCTTTGAATGGCGGTCTTTTGACTGCAGCCAGGCACTGGGCCGCTTCACTCCCCATCGGCTTGTCCTCGGGGTAACAGCGTTTCCCGGAGAGCTTTTAGACATGCTTGCATGTCTCTGTTTTGGGCCGTCTCGCCTTAGTGCGTGGACGAGTACCCGCTGAAACCCCCCCACTTGCACGTATGACAAGGGGAGATGCTGCCGAAATTTTGTCAATTTGAGCGTTCATGTGGCCTGCTGATGTGGCTTCAATTTCTTTTGTAGGCACTATGGCTCCCAGCTCCTCTTCTCGTGGTAAGAGTCTTCAGCAAGACGCACCGCTCCTCTCATGGGCGGATTTTCCACGGCTGACTCCCGGCTACGATATGGTTGCTGTATTGGCTGACTCTTCAGACGACGAGGCCGACACAATGGACGGTCGAGGCTCGATGTTGGCGCAACACCACCCACTTTTGAACGTGATGAGGACTACCGGGTGGATTACCCGAAAGACAAGCATCTACTGCGGTTCTCCATTCATATGCTCCGGGAGGCAAGAAGGACTCTTTTCTGACCCAGGAGGCGGAGACGGATATTTTGATTGGAAGGGACAGTTTGGTTGCCTGCGTCCCCCGTGCCGAGCCTCTTTATCGAATTGGCGGGCAGCGGTGTCGTGCTCCAGTTCTGGGCCTGGGAGATTTGTCCCAGTGAACAACAAGTTGACCCGTGCTCCCACCTTCGTCCCTGCAAGGTGGGACAACTCATCCGGCCGCGTTCACAAGGAGCGGTCGTCATTTGGACTATTCCTCTGCCCAACACAGTGGGGGTACAGAGATGAGCCTTTTCTTTTGGACTGTCTAGCAATCCGATTCAAGCACCAGTTGGCAGCGGGCTGGTTTGGAGATTTACGGGCGACAGATGCCCATCACTTTCGCACTTTTGTAGTAGAAGCAGCTGATTTCGTGCTTCACAACTATGCACCTCTTTTGATGACCGCCGGGGTCTACCACAGTGTTTTTGCGGCCCGGTACCGGTATCACTTGTCCAAAGGTCTCTGTTGCGGCCTTGCAGAGGTCTTCATCCCTGAGTACAATACATTCTATACTGCTGAAGGGGAGACGTCTCTTGACCTTTGAGTCTGCATCAATTGTCTGGCCTGCCGATCGATGGAGAACCCTACGAGGAGGTGTGTCTCCCAGACATCATCAAAGACAGGACCGGCGGGGGGCAAGAATATTGCATGGGGTACTCATACAGGTACCTCATGAAAGTTTACTGCCAGCTCAGCCTCGCTCGCAATACCGGCCGCTCCAGAGATAAAAGGGAGAGAAGCAAGGTTAGCCTGCATATGTGGTTAGCCTACTTCTTTTCCCATGAGCGGCGCTATGAGGATTTTGTTAGCGCCGATGGGATCGCCGCAAAGAAGAACCCTGGTCGCCAGAAGGTGACCATTCTGGACTCTCTGCTGAAGGGCCGTCTCTCTGGTCTGAACCCTGTTGGAGCCGACCCGCACACCCATTGTGCGGCATATTTGGCTTATTGGATTTGTTCGTTTGCTTTGCCAGTGGGCGATGACTCCCTCCTCCGCCCAGATGTTATCTACCCAGCCTGTCAAATGGCTTGGGGTATCAAGCTGTCTTTGTGCCCTGCGGCACTTTGTCTGATATACCGGTCTCTTGGCGATCTGTGTCGCCGTTCAGCCCCGAGGCAGCATCGGGTGATTGGGCCCTGGCATTTCCTGAGTGTCTGGGCATGCGGTGTCATGCCCCGCCAATTTAGCAGCGGAATAAATCGGGGAGGCATGAACAACGAGTATGGTAACGTAAATTGCGCATACATTCGCAAATATCAGAGCAACTAATGGACAATAATTGTAATAAAACACATCATTTTATTGATAATTCATCTAAACTATTACAACCACTAATTCAGAGCCAAAACATAGGGCTCAATGACATTATTACATTGGAAAAGAAATCTAAAGCAAATCTCTAACTAGACTCTAAGGCACTAAGGACATTCCATCGCTATGACTTCAGGACGCTCATCACTCTAGTCCATTCCCGTTGTTGTGTGTAAGGTCGTCACTTGACTTACCTGAAAACACAATAACAAATAACGAAAGGTGAGCGATAACGCTCAGTAGGACTTAATATCTCGTGTAAACAAGCATGCTTTAAGTGATTAATGTCTTGTAACGCAGGTTAACTAGAGAGAACGATCATGTATGGTCAGAAGAGAGTAATAGTACAAGATAACAAGTGAATGATAATACATTTCTCAAGAGTATTGCAAAATTAGGATGACGACATAACGAGATAGCGTATAAAAGATAGTGTATAACAAGATAGCGTGTATCAAAATGACATGTAATAGGATAGCTTGTATCAAGGTGGCGTGTAACGAGATAGCTTGTATATCAAGATAGCATGTAACGAGATTGCATGTAAAGAGATAGCATGTAAAGAGATAACATGTAATGAGATAACGTGTATGGTTGCACCACGGTGCACTAGTCGAGTATGGCAATAGTCACTTTGGGACAGTAGCCATTTAACGATAGTACATTTCGTCTGAACTCCTCAGACAATGTTAATCAGTCAGTGCTAGCACACTAATAGCACAGAACTGGCACACTATGTCTGAACTCCTCAGACTAATAGTAAAACAATTAGATGTCTAGCCAATGTCGAGATAGTCAGAACCGTGCAATGCATAACACCGTCAATAGCCCCTGCAGGTATTTTCGGGTGGCTCTCTGCCCGGACTAGATTGGAGCCCCTCGGACACTCTCCGTGCCCTGCACACTAAGCATTAAAGTTAGTAGGGTCACCGGACCCATATTATGGTGCTAGACAGCCATGTATAGTACAAGCAATGGGAGCCGCAACAGCTCAAGAGTCTCAAGAGAGTACTAGATGAATAGACGAGATAGTAGAGTGAACGTGAATAGATGAGAGTACAAGGATAGTAGACGAGATAGGGGTATAATCATAAAACAACGATAACCCACGATAGTAACGGTTGCACAGTACCAGGTCGGATACCGCAGTCTGGTAGAAGTCACATCCGCCCATTAGCCGTGCCGCGTACACGAGCCAGATGGTCCGGCGTGATCACAAGATAAGAGAGATCTCACTAAGGCTGTTTGGATCGTACTGATCCCTAAGAGTGTAACGGATTTAAAGGTACAACCAGCTCGTCGGCTAAGGACGTGCGCCAAAGCCAAGAAGACTTACGGAGGCCTTGACAAGGAGTCCCTAGTCCAGTCGAGAGTATCCCGGTGGAGAGGTGGTCCAAGTCAAGAGAAAGTGAGTAATGAAACGTTGTCTGTCTTGCCTCGAGTGCTCGAAGGCAGAGGGACGCGATAACGGTGTACAAATCACGCGAATAAAACGAAGGCATGTGTCATTTAAATAATAGGTAAATTAGGTAATTAATTTCACTTATTACCAGATACATTATTGAGTAATTTAATAGGGTCAAATGGCAATAAACAATGTTTAGTGTGCAAGTGTAAAGAAATTATGAGAATAGAGTAATCGTGCTCACGGCTTTTAAATTAATAAGAGTCATTTAAATATTATCCAATAAAATATTCAGATCATTTATCAAGCTTAACAGTACATGGTTTAACTTGTACAAGGATTAGATGGCATTTAAAGCAGGGATATAAGAGCAATTAAAGGTTCTGGCCGAAATTCGAGAACGCGACGGACCTACCCGTCGCGATTCAAGTCGCGACAGGGCTTCGGACGCGACACGGGGCCTGGCCGGTCTGGCCCGTCCGGAGCGATTCGCGGCGGCTCGTGCCGCCGCGTTCTTGACGCGACGCCATCGGCCGGCGCGACCCACTGTTATCGCGGCGGGTCGCGCCGTCGCGATAACAGTGGGTTGCTCTTTTTCCTTTTTTCCAGGGCGAGCCTCTGTGATACATGGACGTTCTAAATTACATATAAAATAGTCTGGTGATCCAAAAAGTACGAAACTAGTTTTTAACGAAAGTAGACATGTATATCTATCAACATACACGATTAATTTGAAAATAGACAAGTTTAGATATGCATTATCAGGTTACTTTCGGTGACCTAAACAGGCGCAGTCAGGGTTCAATGAATTATTCAGGGATGAATACATCATGAAAAATTATGAAACCAGTGGCGTTTGAAAGCTAACATATAGTAATATTATGATAATTTTATCATGGAATGATGTCAAGTGTGCACGAGATTAAAAAGGAATAAGGAGGGTCGAGTGCACAGGTCTGACAGATATTCAAAGATTTAATTCTCTCTCATAAGAGATCGAAATCAAGCAAGACAAGGGGCGTTGAAAGCTAGTGTGATGTAGTATATCTGAAAATTTTATCATGGCATGACAGCATGTACACATCGGGAATTAGAGAAAACATGAGATTAGGGTTCATGGTGACAGCAGGATTTCACGAATTAAATTCGCCCAAATGGGTGAACGAAATATCACCGAACCATAGGCTTTTGAAGAGGTACATGAAGGCTACCTAGGGTAATTATTTCACGATTTTAGCTTGAGAGATTGCCTACCTTTTTCGAGTCCAAGAAAACCCTAATTGAAGATGAAAAACGGAAACCTTCTTGCTCCAAGCCTTCTCCTCCTTGCTCCTGGTCTCCAACCTTTCTCCTCCTTCTCTAGGGTTCCAGCCACGAAAATGGGGAGATAGGAGGAGATTTGAAGTGTTTAGCTTCCTATAGAGTCCATACAACCCCAAACTCTTCTCTCCTCCTTTAATTACGAAAATTCCACATTTATCTCTCTATTTTCTCTCATTATCCTCTAATGGGTAGGGGAGAGTTTAATTTCGTGGTTATGAGTTAGGATTGGTTTAGGACTCTTTATTTAGATATATAAGGTTATTTAACATTTATCTTAACCCTTTACTATTTATTTAATTATTAACTCCGAATTTACACATTTATCTCCCATATTCTAACATTATCCACTAATTGGCTTAGGGAGAGATCTAATTTCATGGCTAATGTGTTAGGATGGGATGGGACTCTTTTTAAGATATATATGAGTCATATAGTGCTTTATGACCCCTTTTTAATTAAGAGATATATAGTTACGAATTTCCCTATTTAATTTGGGTCTCTTATATTTAACCCAATTGTCTCACATCTAAATCCCAATTTAGATTAGGATAGAGTCCTATTGGGTTAGACTAGGGTTAGGACTATTTTAAGATGATTAAGAGTTAAAATACTCATTATCTTAACCCTTTTCTATTTATTAATATTTTTAGGTACGAATTTAGCTTAATTATCTCTCATCTCATGATGGGCTCTTCTTATTTGGGCCCAACAATCTATGTTAGGTCCATTAGTAAAACCCATTACTAATTTAACTTAATGGGTATTGATTTATTCCAATTATTCACCTTTTATCCTTATGTAAATCTATTTATCACACTTATTCAAGTAAATTCATATTTTTTTAAATGAATAAATATTATTCATATCAATATTTCTAATATTCATCATTTGGGCAATTATCTTAGCCCAATAACTCATGTGAGCTTAATTGTACAACCCATGTACTTACTTTACTTAATGGGTTTTTATTTATCCTTTTCATTAAAGAATTTATTATGGGCCAAGATTGTCCATTGGTCCAAATATCATAATGGGCTATCAACCCATATTATTTAAAGTCTACCCGCATGGTTATTTTAGTTATAAATCACTCTGGCTCATAAAATAATGGGTTCTCCGACTTATTCCTAATTATGATAATAAGTCGCATAAATTCTTAACTTAGTCCAATGATTTTTCTACGCCCAAATTTCATGATGGGTCATTAGAGAACATTATTTATAGTATAACTACTATTTTACGAAATTTTTATAGGGTTTATACGCATGCAATAATGATGCGTACCATTTTAATCAATTGAATTTATTAATAGATAAATTTCAATTTATCTATAATTTTTAATTAATGGATTTTCCGGGGTACTACATCCTCCCCCACTTAAATAGAATTTGGTCCCCAAATTCATATGATATGATACGCTACCAATTTACTCAGATATTTCTTGCTCCTGCTTGAATTACGTTGTAAGGGCTTGAGTTAACCCTTGTACGGTGCTTTGCAAGTCCCACAATTGTCCATGCTCACCAGCCATCCCACTAATCTCCTGCGAGCAATAACCCCCCTTTTTTTTTTCTTTTTAGACTTTGGTGCTAAAGTATTATCAAGTTATACATATATATATATAGATAAATGTATTCAGATCTCAACCATGGTTCTACCCAATTCTCACATAGGTATGGTGGTTGACTTACACTGTTAGGGCAGTTCACCTAGAACATCCTAGACTTAAATATCCTGATAAGGACATCCTAGGCTCTGATACCAACTGTCATGCCCCGCTAATTTAGCAGCGGAATAAATCGGGGAGACATGAACAACGAGTATGGTAACGTAAATTGCGCATACATTCGCAAATATCAGAGCAACTAATGGACAATAATTGTAATAAAAACACATCATTTTATTGATAATTCATCTAAACTATTACAACCACTAATTCAGAGCCAAAACATAGGGCTCAATGATTATTACATTGGAAAAGAAATCTAAAGCAAATCTCTAACTAGACTCTAAGGCACTAAGGACATTCCATCGCTATGACTTCAGGACGCTCATCACTCTAGTCCAATCCCGTTGTTGTGTAAGGTCGTCACTTGACTTACCTGAAAACACAATAACAAATAACGAAAGGTGAGCGATAACGCTCAGTAGGACTTAATATCTCGTGTAAACAAGCATGCTTTAAGTGATTAATGTCTTGTAACGCAGGTTAACTAGAGAGAATGATCATGTATGGTCAAGAGAGTAATAGTACAAGATAACAAGTGAATGATAATACATTTCTCAAGAGTATTGCAAAATTAGGATGACGACATAACGAGATAGCGTATAACAAGATAGTGTATAACAAGATAGCGTGTATCAAAATGACATGTAATAGGATAGCTTGTATCAAGGTGGCGTGTAACGAGATAGCTTGTATATCAAGATAGCATGTAACGAGATTGCATGTAAAGAGATAGCGTTAAGAGATAACATGTAATGAGAAACGTGTATGGTTGCACCACGGTGCACTAGTCGAGTATGGCAATAGTCACTTTGGACAGTAGCCATTTAACGATAGTACATTTCGTCTGAACTCCTCAGACAAATGTTAATCAGTCAGTGCTAGCACACTAATAGCACAGAACTGGCATACTATGTCTGAACTCCTCAGACTAATAGTAAAACAATTAGATGTCTAGCCAATGTCGAGATAGTCAGAACCGGTGCAATGCATAACACCGTCAATAGCCCCTGCAGGTATTTTCGCGGGTGGCTCTCTGCCCCCAGGACTAGATTGGAGCCCCTCGGACACTCTCCGTGCCCTGCACACTAAGCATTAAAGTTAGTAGGTCACCGGACCCATATTATGGTGCTAGACAGCCATGTATAGTACAAGCAATGGGAGCCGCAACAGCTCAAGAGTCTCAAGAGAGTACTAGATGAATAGACGAGATAGTATAGTGAACGTGAATAGATGAGAGTACAAGGATAGTAGACGAGATAGGGGTATAATCATAAAACAACGATAAACCACGATAGTAACGGTTGCACAGTACCAGGTCGGATACCGGCAGTCTGGTAGAAGTCACATCCGCCCATTAGCCGTGCCGCGTACACGAGCCAGATGGTCCGGCGTGATCACAAGATAAGAGAGATCTCACTAAGGCTGTTTGGATCGTACTGATCCCTAAGAGTGTAACGGGATTTAAAGGTACAACCAGCTCGTCGGCTAAGGACGTGCGTCAAAGCCAGAAGACTTACGGAGGCCTTGACAAGGACCCTAGTCCAGTCGAGAGTATTCCCGTGGAGAGGTGGTCCAAGTCAAGAGAAAGTGAGTAATGAAACGTTGTTTGTCTTGCCTCGAGTGCTCGAAGGCAGAGGGACGCGATAACGGTGTACAAATCACACGAATAAAACGAAGACATGTGTCATTTAAATAATAGGTAATTAGGTAATTAATTTCACTTAATTACCAGATACATTATTGAGTAATTTAATAGGGTCAAATGGCAATAAACATGTTTAGTGTGCAAGTGTAAAGAAATTATGAGAATAGAGTAAGTCGTGCTCACGGCTTTTAAATTAATAAGAGTCATTTAAATATTATCCAATAAAAATATTCAGATCATTTATCAAGCTTAACAGTACATGGTTTAACTTGTACAAGGATTAGATGGCATTTAAAGCAGGGATATAAGAGCAATTAAAGGTTCTGGCCGAAATTTCAAGAACGCGACGGACCTACCCGTCGCGATTCAAGTCGCGACAGGGCGGTCGGACGCGACACGGGGCCTGGCCGGTCTGGCCCGTCCGGAGCGATTCGCGGCGGCTCGTGCCGCCGCGTTCTTGACGCGACGCCATCGGCCGGCGCGACCCCACTGTTATCGCGGCGGGTCGCGCCGTCGCGATAACAGGTGGGTTTGCTCTTTTTCCTTTTTTCCAGGGCGAGCCTCTGTGATACATGGACGTTCTAAATTACATATAAAATAGTATGGTGATCCAAAAAGTACGAAACTAGTTTTAAACGAAAGTAGACATGTATATCTATCAACATACACGATTAATTGAAAATAGACAAGGTTTAGATATGCATTGATCAGGTTACATTTCAATGACGTAAACAGGCGTAGTCAGGGTTCAATGAATTATTCAGGGATGAATACATCATGAAAAATTATGAAACCAGTGGCGTTTGAAAGCTAACATATAGTAATATTATGATAATTTTATCAAGGAATGATGTCAAGTTTGCACGAGATTAAAAGGAAACAAGGAGGGTCGAGTGCACAGGTCTGACAGATATTCAAGATTTATTCTCTCTCATGAGAGATTGAAATCAAGCAAGACCAGGAGCGTTTGAAAGCTAGTGTGATGTAGTATATCTGAAAATGTTATCATGGCATGAGAGCATGTACACATCGGGAATTAGAGAAAACATGAGATTAGGGTTCATGGTGACAGCAGGATTTCACGAATTAAATTCGCCCAAATGGGTGAACGAAATATCACGAAACCATAGGGCTTTTGAAGAGGTACATGAAGGCTACCTAGGGTAATTATTTCACGATTTTAGCTTGAGAGATTGCCTACCTTTTGTCGAGTCCAAGAAAACCTAAGTTGAAGATGAAAAACAGGAAAACCTTCTTGCTCCAAGCCTTCTCCTCCTTGCTCCTTGGTCTCCAACCTTCTCCTCCTTCTCTAGGTTCCAGCCACGAAAATGGGGAGATAGGGAGGAGATTTGAAGTGTTTAAGCTTCCTATAGAGTCCATACAACCCCAAACTCTTCTCTCCTCCTTTAATTACGAAAATTCCACATTTCTCTCTCTTTTTCTCTCATTTATCCATCTAATGGGTAGGGGAGAGTTTAATTTCGTGGTTAATGAGTTAGGATGGGTTTAGGACTCTTTATTAGATATATAAGGTTTATTAACATTTATCTAACCCTTTACTATTTATTTAATTATTAACTCCGAATTTACACATTTATCTCCCATATTCTAGCATTAATCCACTAATTGGCTTAGGGAGAGATCTAATTTCATGGCTAATGTGTTAGGATGGGATGGGACTCTTTTTAAGATATATATGAGTCATATTAGTGCTTTATGACCCCTTTTAATTAAGAGATAATATAGTTACGAATTTCCCTATTTAATTTGGGTCTCTTATATTTAACCCAATTGTCTCACATCTAAATCCCAATTTTAGATTAGGATAGAGTCCTATGGGTTAGACTAGGGTTAGGACTATTTTTAAGATGATTAAGAGTTAAAATACTCATTATCTTAACCC
Organism: Colocasia esculenta; assembly: GCA_014218235.1. NCBI lineage: Eukaryota > Viridiplantae > Streptophyta > Magnoliopsida > Alismatales > Araceae > Colocasia > Colocasia esculenta. The sequence goes on from JACBKR010004935.1 coordinate 15,401, forward strand.
TTTTCTATTTTAATATTTTAGGTACGAATTTAGCTTAATTATCTCTCATCTCATGATGGGCTCTTCTTATTTGGGCCAACAATCTATGTTAGGTTCATTAGTAAAACCCATTACTAATTTAACTTAATGGGTATTGATTTAATTCCAATTATTCACCTTTTATCCTTATGTAAATCTATTTATCACACTTATTCAAGTAAATTCATATTTTTTTAAATTGAATAAATATTATTCATATCAATATTTCTAATATTCATCATTTGGGCAATTACTCTTAGCCCAATAACTCATGTGAGCTTAATTGTACAACCCATGTACTTACTTTACTTATGGGTTTTTATTTCCTTTTCATTAGAATTTATTAATGGCCAAGATTGTCCATTGGTCCAAATATCATAATGGGCTATCAACCCATATTATTTAAAGTCTACCCGCATGGTTATTTTAGTTTATAAATCACTCTGGCTCATAAAATAATGGGTTCTCCGACTTATTCCTTAATTATGATAATAAGTCGCATAATTCTTAAACTTAGTCCAAATGATTTTTCTACGCCCAAATTTCATGATGGGTCATTAGAGAACATTATTTATAGTATAACTACTAATTTTACGAAATTTTATAGGGGTTTATACGCATGCAATAATGATGCGTACCATTTTAATCAATTGAATTTATTAATAGATAAATTTCAATTTATCTATAATTTTTAATTAATGGATTTTCTGGGGTACTACATCCTCCCCCACTTAAATAGAATTTGGTCCCCAAATTCATATGATATGATACGACTACCAATTTACTCAGAATATTTCTTGCTCCTGCTTGAATTACGTTGTTAAGGGCTTGAGTTAACCCTTGTACGGTGCTTTGCAAGTCCCACAATTGTCCATGCTCACCAGCCATCTCCACTAATCTCCTGCGAGCAATAACCCCCTTTTTTTTTTCTTTTTAGACTTTGGGTGCTAAAGTATTATCAAGTTAATACATATATATATATATAGATAAATGTATTCAGATCTCAACCATGGTTCTACCCAATTCTCACATAGGTATGGTGGTTGACTTAGACACATGTTAGGGCAGTTCACCTAGAACATCCTAGACTTAAATATCCTGATAAGGACATCCTAGGCTCTGATACCAACTGTCATGCCCCGCTAATTTAGCAGCGGAATAAATCGGGGAGGCATGAACAACGAGTATGGTAACGTAAATTGCGCATACATTCGCAAATATCAGAGCAACTAATGGACAATAATTATAATAAAAACACATCATTTTATTGATAATTCATCTAAACTATTACAACCACTAATTCAGAGCCAAAACATAGGGCTCAATGACTTATTACATTGGAAAAGAAATCTAAAGCAAATCTCTAACTAGACTCTAAGGCACTAAGGACATTCCATCGCTATGACTTCAGGACGCTCATCACTCTAGTCCAATCCCGTTGTTGTGTGTAAGGTCGTCACTTGACTTACCTGAAAACACAATAACAATAACGAAAGGTGAGCGATAACGCTCAGTAGGACTTAATATCTCGTGTAAACAAGCATGCTTTAAGTGATTAATGTCTTGTAACGCAGGTTAACTAGAGAGAACGATCATGTATGGTCAAGAGAGTAATAGTACAAGATAACAAGTGAATGATAATACATTTCTCAAGAGTATTGCAAAATTAGGATGACGACATAACGAGATAGCGTATAACAAGATGTGTATAACAAGATAGCGTGTATCAAAATGACATGTAATAGGATAGCTTGTATCAAGGTGGCGTGTAACGAGATAGCTGTATATCAAGATAGCATGTAACGAGATTGCATGTAAAGAGATAGCGTGTAAAGAGATAACATGTAATGAGATAACGTGTATGGTTGCACCACGGTGCACTAGTCGAGTATAGCAATAGTCACTTTGGGACAGTAGTCATTTAACGATAGTACATTTCGTCTGAACTCCTCAGAACAAATGTTAATCAGTCAGTGCTAGCACACTAATAGCACAGAACTGGCACACTATGTCTGAACTCCTCAGACTAATAGTAAAACAATTAGATGTCTAGCCAATGTCGAGATAGTCAGAACCGGTGCAATGCATAACACGTCAATAGCCCCTGCAGGTATTTTCGGGTGGCTCTCTGCCCCCAGGACTAGATTGGAGCCCCTCGGACACTCTCCGTGCCTGCACACTAAGCATTAAAGTTAGTAGGGTCACCGGACCATATTATGGTGCTAGACAGCCATATAGTACAAGCAATGGGAGCCGCAACAGCTCAAGAGTCTCAAGAGAGTACTAGATGAATAGACGAGATAGTAGAGTGAACGTGAATAGATGAGAGTACAAGGATAGTAGACGAGATAGGGGTATAATCATAAAACACCGATAAACCACGATAGTAACGGTTGCACAGTACCAGGTCGGATACCGGCAGTCTGGTAGAAGTCACATCCGCCCATTAGCCGTGCCGCGTACACGAGCCAGATGGTCGGCGTGATCACAAGATAAGAGAGATCTCACTAAGGGTTTGGATCGTACTGATCCCTAAGAGTGTAACGGGTTTAAAGGTACAACCAGCTCGTCGGCTAAGGACGTGCGCCAAAGCCAAGAAGACTTACGGAGGCCTTGACAAGGAGTCCCTAGTCCAGTCGAGAGTATTCCCGGTGGAGAGGTGGTCCAAGTCAGAGAAAGTGAGTAATGAAACGTTGTCTGTCTTGCCTCGAGTGCTCGAAGGCAGAGGGACGCGATAACGGTGTACAAATCACGCGAATAAAACAAAGACATGTGTCATTTAAATAATAGGTAAATTAGGTAATTAATTTCACTTAATTACCAGATACATTATTGAGTAATTTAATAGGGTCAAATGGCAATAAACAATGTTTAGTGTGCAGTGTAAAGAAATTATGAGAATAGAGTAAGTCGTGCTCACGGCTTTTAAATTAATAAGAGTCATTTAAATATTATCCAATAAAAATATTCAGATCATTTATCAAGCTTAACAGTACATGGTTTAACTTTTACAAGGATTAGATGGCATTTAAAGCAGGGATATAAGAGCAATTAAGGTTCTGGCCGAAATTTCAAGAACGCGACGGACCTACCCGTCGCGATTCAAGTCGAGACAGGGCGGTCGGACGCGACACGGGGCCTGGCCGGTCTGGCCCGGTCCGGAGCGATTCGCGGCGGCTCGTGCCGCCGCGTTCTTGACGCGACGCCATCGGCCGGCGCGACCACACTGTTATCGCGGCGGGTCGCGCCGTCGCGATAACAGGTGGGTTTGCTCTTTTTCCTTTTTTCCAGGGCGAGCCCTCTGTGATACATGGACGTTCTAAATTATATATAAAATAGTATAGTGATCCAAAAAGTACGAAACTAGTTTAAACGAAAGTAGACATGTATATCTCAACATACACGATTAATTTGAAAATAGACAAGGTTGTAGATATGCATTATCAGGTTACATTTCGGTGACCTAAACAGGCGCAGTCAGGGTTCAATGAATTATTCAGGGATGAATACATCATGAAAAATTATGAAACCAGTGCGTTTGAAAGCTAACATATAGTAATATTTATGATAATTTTATCATGGAATGATGTCAAGTGTGCACGAGATTAAAAAGGAAACAAGGAGGGTCGAGTGCACAGGTCTGACAGATATTCAAAGATTTAATTCTCTCTCATGAGAGATGAAATCAAGCAAGACCAGGGGCGTTTGAAAGCTAGTGATGTAGTATATCTGAAAATTTTATCATGGCATGAGAGCATGTACACATCGGGAATTAGAGAAAACATGAGATTAGGGTTCATGGTGACAGCAGGATTTCACGAATTAAATTCGCCCAAATGGGTGAACGAAATATCACGAAACCATAGGGCTTTTGAAGAGGTACATGAAGGCTACCTAGGGTAATTATTTCACAATTTTAGCTTGAGAGATTGCCTACCTTTTGTCGAGTTCAAGAAAACCCTAAGTTGAAGATGAAAAACGGGAAAACCTTCTTGCTCCAAGCCTTCTCCTCCTTGCTCCTTGGTCTCCAACCTTTCTCCTCCTTCTCTAGGGTTCAGCCACGAAAATGGGGAGATAGGGAGGAGATTGAAGTGTTTTAAGCTTTATAGAGTCCATACAACCCCAACTCTTCTCTCCTCCTTTAATTACGAAAATTCACATTTATCTCTATTTTCTTCATTTATCCACTAAATGGTAGGGGAGAGTTTAATTTCGTGGTAATGAGTAGGATGGTTTAGGACTCTTTATAGATATTAAGGTTATTAACATTTATCTTAACCCTTTTCTATTTATTAATTATTAACTCCGAATTTACACATTTATCTCCCATATTCTAGCATTAATCCATAATGGCTTAGGGAGAGATCTAATTCATGGCTAATGTGTTAGGATGGGATGGGGACTCTTTTTAAGATATATATGAGTCATATTAGTGCTTTAATGACCCCTTTTTAATTAAGAGATAATATAGTTACGAATTTCCCTATTTAATTTGGGTCTCTATATTTAACCCAATGTCTCACATCTAAATCCCAATTTTAGATTAGGATAGAGTCCTATTGGGTTAGACTAGGGTTAGGACTCTTTTTAAGATGATTAAGAGTTAAAATACTCATTATCTTAACCCTTTTCTATTTATTAATATTTTAGGTACGAATTTAGCTTAATATCTCTCATCTCATGATGGGCTCTTCTTATTTGGGCCCAACAATCTATGTTAGGTCCATTAGTAAAACCCATTACTAATTTAACTTAATGGGTATTGATTTAATTCCAATTATTCACCTTTTACTTATGTAAATCTATTTATCACACTTATTCAAGTAAATTCATATTTTTTTAAATTGAATAAATATTATTCATATCAATATTTCTAATATTCATCATTTGGGCAATTACTCTTAGCCCATAACTCATGTGAGCTTAATTGTACAACCCATGTACTTACTTTACTTAATGGGTTTTTATTTATCTTTTCATTAAAGAATTTATTAATGGGCCAAGATTGTCCATTGGTCAAAATATCATAATGGGCTATCAACCCATATTATTTAAAGTCTACCCGCATGGTTATTTTAGTTATAAAATCACTCTGGCTCATAAAATAATGGGTTCTCCGACTTATTCCTTATTATGATTAATAAGTCGCATAAATTCTTAAACTTAGTCCAAATGATTTTTCTACGCCCAAATTTCATGATGGGTCATTAGAGAACATTATTTATAGTATAACTACTAATTTTACGAAATTTTTATAGGGGTTTATACGCATGCAATAATGATGTGTACCTTTTAATCAATTGAATTTATTAATAGATAAAATTTCAATTTATCTATAATTTTTAATAATGGATTTCCGGGGTACTACATGCGGTCTTTTCCCAGAGTTTGCCCCTAGATTCTTCAGTCGACTCGGCTGTTTCCAAGAATGCTGGAGTTTGCCAGTGTAGAGCCGCACTCTCTTTCAAAGCAGCTGTTCGAGATTCGGGGTAAACTGACAATATCCCGACTGATTCTCCGGGCACTATCTATTTCTGGCACCTGGCCAGCCACAACAGTCCACTAGCAATCGCTATCGGGAATGCCGCGACGATGTGATTGAAGATTTTGTGCACCCGATAAGTCGCCAAAGATTGACCAGGTCCGTGCTGGAGCCGGAGTGAGAGATTGGGCTTTATCTATTCGG